>CM056169.1:51516014-51541014 GCA_029691765.1 Entomobrya proxima
TATCTCCGTTTTGGCATGGGATTCTAACACAGTGTAAGCATGGGATTTCATCACGGTGTTAGCATGGGATTTTATCTCGGAGTTAGCATGGGATTTTAAAACGGTGCTGGCATGAGATTTTAAAACGGTGTTAGCATGGGAATTTAAAACTTCGTTAGCATAGGATTTTAAAACGGTGTTAGCATGGTATTTTAAAATAAGTTAGCATTAGACTTTAACACGGTGTAAGCATGGAATTTTAAGCATTCAGCTCTTCTCGTTTTAATGGTACATTGGACAAAATTTGTGGCTCGTAAAATTTCTCAGATTCATTACATTGCCAAATAACATGAGAAACCTCCATCTTGGGCAATTTCAGTTTCTGATTCATCCTGAGTATCAAAGAATTGTGTTTTACAGCTTTGCGTGTACACACTTTATGTCTTGGAAGACAAAATAAGATTAAAACAATCAAAAAATTTGGTAATACACGTCGTCACTTTCACTATCTGATGCTAGATGTGTTTTTCTCTTTCTCATTCTCAACATTCTCTGCTTTGGGACGAGTAATACGGGACGACACTGTTGTCCTCATCATTATGCTCTACGCATATGTAGCTCATCTTAGACTTCCTACCTTAATAGGGAATCCGTACTTACATTTTGTTTGCCGCCCTTTCTTACTAGTCTCCAAAATAAACGTGTGAAATGTTTTGACGTATTCACGTGCAATCATATGTTGCCATAAAACTCTAATATTACTAACTAATATTAACGGTCTCACTATACCAAGGTTATTCGGCCATGATAACATCCTTAGGTAGTGTATGTTCGCACATCCATATAACCATGAGGCAATGTAACACACCGGGGTTTTGATATTCGATTCGGAACGAATAATGTATTACTTCACCAAATGGTCCGTTCCAAATGTTCTTGTGAATACAGGATTGCATAAACACATCTAACCGCTTGTAAAATGCAAGTAGAGTTTCTACAGGAAAAGCTAAAACGCGTTTACCCCAAGACGCCGGTTGCATAATAGGCTTGTCTGGAAGTCGCATTTCTTGTCGCTGTAATTGACAAGTCTTGGCATGAATTTAGTGTTTAGTAATTCGTTGGCATTCACTGTACGTTGCCGATTGGTAACGTAAAACCCGGGTTTTTGGGTACCCAGCACACCTTGTTTTGAGAGTGGGTTTAGGGTAAAAGTGGGTTTTTAGAATTGGTCTGTCAATGTTATAGTATATACCTTATGGTAATCCATATCTCGTTTCTTACCAATGGTGCATTTTTCTTGACAGGACGCGGACAAAAACGCGGACGGAGAGTGAGATGTTGTGCATTGCTTGTATTTTGCTTGAATCCTACTGTTTCAAGGTTTTGAAGTTTGTATATGACATGCTTTTGTAATGAATAAATCCTTTGGTACGACGTATACAGTTTCTTAAATTTAGTGGCAACATTTTTCCAATTTTTGTGCCTTTGATGTAGTCTCTGAATTGACAACACAAAGGGTGCAAGGCAGTTTTGACTTTTGTAGACCATTGAAATTTATCGGCATCCATGTTGCTATCCATGTACTATAAGTATCATCCGATGCATTGCTTTATTTTTATGCGGAAAAATTGATTGCGTAACGATTCATTTTTCCTTGTGTACGTGTCGTGTAACTGCCTACAATGGTTTGCTATTTTTGTCCAGTTTTGACGTTCAGTATCATTGCAGGCAATCCGTAACAAATTTTCTTTCGCGGCAACCGTCGAACAGGGCTTTGAATTTACATCTAGTTACTCTCTGCGCAACAAATGGGCAAATTTATTCACATAAAACAAACCCATCTGTATACAATATTGCATAAAATATTTTGATATTGATGGCTTCCCGTTCTAGAAACTATTTTTAACTTGAGTACAAAATTGAATGTAATGTTTAAGATAGTTTCAAACTAAGCAGAATTTGGAATGCATCCACTGTATTTTAACGATATCATAAATGCATGCATAACATCATATATAAGAATATCCATTCCCTGAATTTGAAAACAAAATTTTGTTCCAAAGGGGAAACATTTGAAGTTGTCAAATTAGCTTTGCGCATTTAATTTATTATATATACCTATTTTACCGTCGTAGTATTTGTATGACATAATTCGCAAAGAATGCCCACGTCATGCATACGCCATTCTCTGACGTGATATAAGCATAAACTTGTGCCTCCCTAACCCGAAACAATGGAGTATTTTATGGTTTTATTGTCGAGATTGTGGTTGCTTACGTCAAAAGAACTGCCGAGCGCATCTTAGATGTCGTGAATGCAAATATATTTGCTCATTGTGTCCACATACTTCTGCAGAGAAGAATCAAGATCCACTTGTCTCGGAAAATTTTGAGATATAAACCGTGAGGGTTATTATTACTTCTAATTTGATATGAACTAACAGAAAATTTATTATTAATAACACGTATTCTTTTTCAGAATATCAGTTAACAGCAATGCGTATCCTACACATCCTCCTGGTGGCTCTAGTAGCCTTATTTGGAACATTCGAAATTGCGGTTAGCTACTCTTCCGGTTAAAACTATTTGGAATGAGTAGAATCTAAAGATTATGCTCACACTTTATTGTATTTTCAGAGCGCCGGAACTGCTCTGGGTCAGGGAAGATCTCCCGCTGAAGAGCGAGCTCGCCTGGACGCGGAAGCTAAAACACAAACGTCAGGATCCTTTGGGAAATGAGTACCCAGACAGACCCTGTTCCATCTTCGGGACGCAAAAACTCACTTGACCACTATTTTTTTGTCAATAAAAACTTATCACATTTTTTTATTGCTAAATTTTTGAAAGTATCTCGTTCATAACATCATGTTTTCCATTACAAAAATGCATTTTTAAAACAACCGATTCATACAGGATGCAATATTAGCACATATTTAATGTAGGTTGATATAAGTTCAGACAATAAAAATGAAATTTGTACACAACCTTGCATTCACTACACATACATTACCAATTTGCATCATAATTTGCAGAGCGTTGATTACTAGTGGGTTATACATGACACAAATTCGCCCAAAAGACTGGACTATATGAATAATATTCGAAATCTTTAGCAAGGCTCTAACTAACGAAGATTTGCTATTGCAATGCGAAATATTTGAGTTGTTGGTATTAGTAATCTATCTACCACTTTTGTACATTAGTTTTGACAATTACGCCATTCAAGATCTCCATTATCATTTATCCGTGACCATCTGTGATTTATATAGAAATTTCGTAACTTAGCAACTGTGCAAGTATGTAAGCATCCTAATTTCCATTTATTAGGTTTAGCTAGGCTACAGAGTTTTATATGTCAATGAATTTAATTTTTCTTGAAACTGCAAGATGCAGAAACTGCATTTTAAAACGGCAGTACTCATTTTCTCTCTGCTAAAATGAACTGTAACATAATGGATGGTGTTGTGTTTGGGTGAAAGAATTTGGAACAAACTGCAATGTTGACATCCAAGTTGGAAAATCTCCTACAAAATACCGAGTTAATTTCATAATAACACTACTCAGGTGTACAATTGTTAGTAGCAAAGTGTAGAATTCTTAGGTTGGCATAATTTAGACAATGCCTCATCCAAAAGTTGTCATTTACACTCTCAAGTAAGTTTTAAGATAAACCATGTACAACGTTATAAGGGCGTGCGTTTATATTCGAGATGTTTGATAACATCGCCAATCCAAACTTGGTTCAAAATAGGGAGCGTGCCTAAACTTTTCTGTACATTCAGTTTCCAAGGAAACGACTAGTTTGTTCTAGCATCAACATAATCCCTTTATTTTTCATGTAATTGAGTAATAAATTCATGAAATGAATTGCCTTTGAGTTATTCTCAGCGCAACAAATGGGCAAATTTATTCACATAAAACAAACCCATCTGTATGCAATATTGTATATAACATTTTGATATTGATGGCTTCCCGTTCTAGAAACTATCTTTAACTTGAGTACAAAAATGAATGTAATGTTTAAGATAGTTTCAAACTAAGCAGAATTTGGAATGCATCCACTGTATTTTAACGATATCATAAATGCATGCATAACATCATATATAAGAATATCCATTCCCTGAATTTGAAAACAAAATTTTGTTCCAAAGGGGAAACATTTGAAGTTGTCAAATTAGCTTTGCGCATTTAATTTATTATATATACCTATTTTACCGTCGTAGTATTTGTATGACATAATTCGCAAAGAATGCCCACGTCATGCATACGCCATTCTCTGACGTGATATAAGCATAAACTTGTGCCTCCCTAACCCGAAACAATGGAGTATTTTATGGTTTTATTGTCGAGATTGTGGTTGCTTACGTCAAAAGAACTGCCGAGCGCATCTTAGATGTCGTGAATGCAAATATATTTGCTCATTGTGTCCACATACTTCTGCAGAGAAGAATCAAGATCCACTTGTCTCGGAAAATTTTGAGATATAAACCGTGAGGGTTATTATTACTTCTAATTTGATATGAACTAACAGAAAATTTATTATTAATAACACGTATTCTTTTTCAGAATATCAGTTAACAGCAATGCGTATCCTACACATCCTCCTGGTGGCTCTAGTAGCCTTATTTGGAACATTCGAAATTGCGGTTAGCTACTCTTCCGGTTAAAACTATTTGGAATGAGTAGAATCTAAAGATTATGCTCACACTTTATTGTATTTTCAGAGCGCCGGAACTGCTCTGGGTCAGGGAAGATCTCCCGCTGAAGAGCGAGCTCGCCTGGACGCGGAAGCTAAAACACAAACGTCAGGATCCTTTGGGAAATGAGTACCCAGACAGACCCTGTTCCATCTTCGGGACGCAAAAACTCACTTGACCACTATTTTTTTGTCAATAAAAACTTATCACATTTTTTTATTGCTAAATTTTTGAAAGTATCTCGTTCATAACATCATGTTTTCCATTACAAAAATGCATTTTTAAAACAACCGATTCATACAGGATGCAATATTAGCACATATTTAATGTAGGTTGATATAAGTTCAGACAATAAAAATGAAATTTGTACACAACCTTGCATTCACTACACATACATTACCAATTTGCATCATAATTTGCAGAGCGTTGATTACTAGTGGGTTATACATGACACAAATTCGCCCAAAAGACTGGACTATATGAATAATATTCGAAATCTTTAGCAAGGCTCTAACTAACGAAGATTTGCTATTGCAATGCGTATATTTGAGTTGTTGGTATTAGTAATCTATCTACCACTTTTGTACATTAGTTTTGACAATTACGCCATTCAAGATCTCCATTATCATTTATCCGTGACCATCTGTGATTTATATAGAAATTTCGTAACTTAGCAACTGTGCAAGTATGTAAGCATCCTAATTTCCATTTATTAGGTTTAGCTAGGCTACAGAGTTTTATATGTCAATGAATTTAATTTTTCTTGAAACTGCAAGATGCAGAAACTGCATTTTAAAACGGCAGTACTCATTTTCTCTCTGCTAAAATGAACTGTAACATAATGGATGGTGTTGTGTTTGGGTGAAAGAATTTGGAACAAACTGCAATGTTGACATCCAAGTTGGAAAATCTCCTACAAAATACCGAGTTAATTTCATAATAACACTACTCAGGTGTACAATTGTTAGTAGCAAAGTGTAGAATTCTTAGGTTGGCATAATTTAGACAATGCCTCATCCAAAAGTTGTCATTTACACTCTCAAGTAAGTTTTAAGATAAACCATGTACAACGTTATAAGGGCGTGCGTTTATATTCGAGATGTTTGATAACATCGCCAATCCAAACTTGGTTCAAAATAGGGAGCGTGCCTAAACTTTTCTGTACATTCAGTTTCCAAGGAAACGACTAGTTTGTTCTAGCATCAACATAATCCCTTTATTTTTCATGTAATTGAGTCATAAATTCATGAAATGAATTGCCTTTGAGTTATTCTCAGCGCAACAAATGGGCAAATTTATTCACATAAAACAAACCCATCTGTATGCAATATTGTATATAACATTTTGATATTGATGGCTTCCCGTTCTAGAAACTATCTCTAACTTGAGTACAAAAATGAATGTAATGTTTAAGATAGTTTCAAACTAAGCAGAATTTGGAATGCATCCACTGTATTTTAACGATATCATAAATGCATGCATAACATCATATATAAGAATATCCATTCCCTGAATTTGAAAACAAAATTTTGTTCCAAAGGGGAAACATTTGAAGTTGTCAAATTAGCTTTGCGCATTTAATTTATTATATATACCTATTTTACCGTCGTAGTATTTGTATGACATAATTCGCAAAGAATGCCCACGTCATGCATACGCCATTCTCTGACGTGATATAAGCATAAACTTGTGCCTCCCTAACCCGAAACAATGGAGTATTTTATGGTTTTATTGTCGAGATTGTGGTTGCTTACGTCAAAAGAACTGCCGAGCGCATCTTAGATGTCGTGAATGCAAATATATTTGCTCATTGTGTCCACATACTTCTGCAGAGAAGAATCAAGATCCACTTGTCTCGGAAAATTTTGAGATATAAACCGTGAGGGTTATTATTACTTCTAATTTGATATGAACTAACAGAAAATTTATTATTAATAACACGTATTCTTTTTCAGAATATCAGTTAACAGCAATGCGTATCCTACACATCCTCCTGGTGGCTCTAGTAGCCTTATTTGGAACATTCGAAATTGCGGTTAGCTACTCTTCCGGTTAAAACTATTTGGAATGAGTAGAATCTAAAGATTATGCTCACACTTTATTGTATTTTCAGAGCGCCGGAACTGCTCTGGGTCAGGGAAGATCTCCCGCTGAAGAGCGAGCTCGCCTGGACGCGGAAGCTAAAACACAAACGTCAGGATCCTTTGGGAAATGAGTACCCAGACAGACCCTGTTCCATCTTCGGGACGCAAAAACTCACTTGACCACTATTTTTTTGTCAATAAAAACTTATCACATTTTTTTATTGCTAAATTTTTGAAAGTATCTCGTTCATAACATCATGTTTTCCATTACAAAAATGCATTTTTAAAACAACCGATTCATACAGGATGCAATATTAGCACATATTTAATGTAGGTTGATATAAGTTCAGACAATAAAAATGAAATTTGTACACAACCTTGCATTCACTACACATACATTACCAATTTGCATCATAATTTGCAGAGCGTTGATTACTAGTGGGTTATACATGACACAAATTCGCCCAAAAGACTGGACTATATGAATAATATTCGAAATCTTTAGCAAGGCTCTAACTAACGAAGATTTGCTATTGCAATGCGTATATTTGAGTTGTTGGTATTAGTAATCTATCTACCACTTTTGTACATTAGTTTTGACAATTACGCCATTCAAGATCTCCATTATCATTTATCCGTGACCATCTGTGATTTATATAGAAATTTCGTAACTTAGCAACTGTGCAAGTATGTAAGCATCCTAATTTCCATTTATTAGGTTTAGCTAGGCTACAGAGTTTTATATGTCAATGAATTTAATTTTTCTTGAAACTGCAAGATGCAGAAACTGCATTTTAAAACGGCAGTACTCATTTTCTCTCTGCTAAAATGAACTGTAACATAATGGATGGTGTTGTGTTTGGGTGAAAGAATTTGGAACAAACTGCAATGTTGACATCCAAGTTGGAAAATCTCCTACAAAATACCGAGTTAATTTCATAATAACACTACTCAGGTGTACAATTGTTAGTAGCAAAGTGTAGAATTCTTAGGTTGGCATAATTTAGACAATGCCTCATCCAAAAGTTGTCATTTACACTCTCAAGTAAGTTTTAAGATAAACCATGTACAACGTTATAAGGGCGTGCGTTTATATTCGAGATGTTTGATAACATCGCCAATCCAAACTTGGTTCAAAATAGGGAGCGTGCCTAAACTTTTCTGTACATTCAGTTTCCAAGGAAACGACTAGTTTGTTCTAGCATCAACATAATCCCTTTATTTTTCATGTAATTGAGTCATAAATTCATGAAATGAATTGCCTTTGAGTTATTCTCAGCGCAACAAATGGGCAAATTTATTCACATAAAACAAACCCATCTGTATGCAATATTGTATATAACATTTTGATATTGATGGCTTCCCGTTCTAGAAACTATCTCTAACTTGAGTACAAAAATGAATGTAATGTTTAAGATAGTTTCAAACTAAGCAGAATTTGGAATGCATCCACTGTATTTTAACGATATCATAAATGCATGCATAACATCATATATAAGAATATCCATTCCCTGAATTTGAAAACAAAATTTTGTTCCAAAGGGGAAACATTTGAAGTTGTCAAATTAGCTTTGCGCATTTAATTTATTATATATACCTATTTTACCGTCGTAGTATTTGTATGACATAATTCGCAAAGAATGCCCACGTCATGCATACGCCATTCTCTGACGTGATATAAGCATAAACTTGTGCCTCCCTAACCCGAAACAATGGAGTATTTTATGGTTTTATTGTCGAGATTGTGGTTGCTTACGTCAAAAGAACTGCCGAGCGCATCTTAGATGTCGTGAATGCAAATATATTTGCTCATTGTGTCCACATACTTCTGCAGAGAAGAATCAAGATCCACTTGTCTCGGAAAATTTTGAGATATAAACCGTGAGGGTTATTATTACTTCTAATTTGATATGAACTAACAGAAAATTTATTATTAATAACACGTATTCTTTTTCAGAATATCAGTTAACAGCAATGCGTATCCTACACATCCTCCTGGTGGCTCTAGTAGCCTTATTTGGAACATTCGAAATTGCGGTTAGCTACTCTTCCGGTTAAAACTATTTGGAATGAGTAGAATCTAAAGATTATGCTCACACTTTATTGTATTTTCAGAGCGCCGGAACTGCTCTGGGTCAGGGAAGATCTCCCGCTGAAGAGCGAGCTCGCCTGGACGCGGAAGCTAAAACACAAACGTCAGGATCCTTTGGGAAATGAGTACCCAGACAGACCCTGTTCCATCTTCGGGACGCAAAAACTCACTTGACCACTATTTTTTTGTCAATAAAAACTTATCACATTTTTTTATTGCTAAATTTTTGAAAGTATCTCGTTCATAACATCATGTTTTCCATTACAAAAATGCATTTTTAAAACAACCGATTCATACAGGATGCAATATTAGCACATATTTAATGTAGGTTGATATAAGTTCAGACAATAAAAATGAAATTTGTACACAACCTTGCATTCACTACACATACATTACCAATTTGCATCATAATTTGCAGAGCGTTGATTACTAGTGGGTTATACATGACACAAATTCGCCCAAAAGACTGGACTATATGAATAATATTCGAAATCTTTAGCAAGGCTCTAACTAACGAAGATTTGCTATTGCAATGCGAAATATTTGAGTTGTTGGTATTAGTAATCTATCTACCACTTTTGTACATTAGTTTTGACAATTACGCCATTCAAGATCTCCATTATCATTTATCCGTGACCATCTGTGATTTATATAGAAATTTCGTAACTTAGCAACTGTGCAAGTATGTAAGCATCCTAATTTCCATTTATTAGGTTTAGCTAGGCTACAGAGTTTTATATGTCAATGAATTTAATTTTTCTTGAAACTGCAAGATGCAGAAACTGCATTTTAAAACGGCAGTACTCATTTTCTCTCTGCTAAAATGAACTGTAACATAATGGATGGTGTTGTGTTTGGGTGAAAGAATTTGGAACAAACTGCAATGTTGACATCCAAGTTGGAAAATCTCCTACAAAATACCGAGTTAATTTCATAATAACACTACTCAGGTGTACAATTGTTAGTAGCAAAGTGTAGAATTCTTAGGTTGGCATAATTTAGACAATGCCTCATCCAAAAGTTGTCATTTACACTCTCAAGTAAGTTTTAAGATAAACCATGTACAACGTTATAAGGGCGTGCGTTTATATTCGAGATGTTTGATAACATCGCCAATCCAAACTTGGTTCAAAATAGGGAGCGTGCCTAAACTTTTCTGTACATTCAGTTTCCAAGGAAACGACTAGTTTGTTCTAGCATCAACATAATCCCTTTATTTTTCATGTAATTGAGTCATAAATTCATGAAATGAATTGCCTTTGAGTTATTCTCAGCGCAACAAATGGGCAAATTTATTCACATAAAACAAACCCATCTGTATGCAATATTGTATATAACATTTTGATATTGATGGCTTCCCGTTCTAGAAACTATCTCTAACTTGAGTACAAAAATGAATGTAATGTTTAAGATAGTTTCAAACTAAGCAGAATTTGGAATGCATCCACTGTATTTTAACGATATCATAAATGCATGCATAACATCATATATAAGAATATCCATTCCCTGAATTTGAAAACAAAATTTTGTTCCAAAGGGGAAACATTTGAAGTTGTCAAATTAGCTTTGCGCATTTAATTTATTATATATACCTATTTTACCGTCGTAGTATTTGTATGACATAATTCGCAAAGAATGCCCACGTCATGCATACGCCATTCTCTGACGTGATATAAGCATAAACTTGTGCCTCCCTAACCCGAAACAATGGAGTATTTTATGGTTTTATTGTCGAGATTGTGGTTGCTTACGTCAAAAGAACTGCCGAGCGCATCTTAGATGTCGTGAATGCAAATATATTTGCTCATTGTGTCCACATACTTCTGCAGAGAAGAATCAAGATCCACTTGTCTCGGAAAATTTTGAGATATAAACCGTGAGGGTTATTATTACTTCTAATTTGATATGAACTAACAGAAAATTTATTATTAATAACACGTATTCTTTTTCAGAATATCAGTTAACAGCAATGCGTATCCTACACATCCTCCTGGTGGCTCTAGTAGCCTTATTTGGAACATTCGAAATTGCGGTTAGCTACTCTTCCGGTTAAAACTATTTGGAATGAGTAGAATCTAAAGATTATGCTCACACTTTATTGTATTTTCAGAGCGCCGGAACTGCTCTGGGTCAGGGAAGATCTCCCGCTGAAGAGCGAGCTCGCCTGGACGCGGAAGCTAAAACACAAACGTCAGGATCCTTTGGGAAATGAGTACCCAGACAGACCCTGTTCCATCTTCGGGACGCAAAAACTCACTTGACCACTATTTTTTTGTCAATAAAAACTTATCACATTTTTTTATTGCTAAATTTTTGAAAGTATCTCGTTCATAACATCATGTTTTCCATTACAAAAATGCATTTTTAAAACAACCGATTCATACAGGATGCAATATTAGCACATATTTAATGTAGGTTGATATAAGTTCAGACAATAAAAATGAAATTTGTACACAACCTTGCATTCACTACACATACATTACCAATTTGCATCATAATTTGCAGAGCGTTGATTACTAGTGGGTTATACATGACACAAATTCGCCCAAAAGACTGGACTATATGAATAATATTCGAAATCTTTAGCAAGGCTCTAACTAACGAAGATTTGCTATTGCAATGCGTATATTTGAGTTGTTGGTATTAGTAATCTATCTACCACTTTTGTACATTAGTTTTGACAATTACGCCATTCAAGATCTCCATTATCATTTATCCGTGACCATCTGTGATTTATATAGAAATTTCGTAACTTAGCAACTGTGCAAGTATGTAAGCATCCTAATTTCCATTTATTAGGTTTAGCTAGGCTACAGAGTTTTATATGTCAATGAATTTAATTTTTCTTGAAACTGCAAGATGCAGAAACTGCATTTTAAAACGGCAGTACTCATTTTCTCTCTGCTAAAATGAACTGCAACATAATGGATGGTGTTGTGTTTGGGTGAAAGAATTTGGAACAAACTGCAATGTTGACATCCAAGTTGGAAAATCTCCTACAAAATACCGAGTTAATTTCATAATAACACTACTCAGGTGTACAATTGTTAGTAGCAAAGTGTAGAATTCTTAGGTTGGCATAATTTAGACAATGCCTCATCCAAAAGTTGTCATTTACACTCTCAAGTAAGTTTTAAGATAAACCATGTACAACGTTATAAGGGCGTGCGTTTATATTCGAGATGTTTGATAACATCGCCAATCCAAACTTGGTTCAAAATAGGGAGCGTGCCTAAACTTTTCTGTACATTCAGTTTCCAAGGAAACGACTAGTTTGTTCTAGCATCAACATAATCCCTTTATTTTTCATGTAATTGAGTAATAAATTCATGAAATGAATTGCCTTTGAGTTATTCTCAGCGCAACAAATGGGCAAATTTATTCACATAAAACAAACCCATCTGTATGCAATATTGTATATAACATTTTGATATTGATGGCTTCCCGTTCTAGAAACTATCTTTAACTTGAGTACAAAAATGAATGTAATGTTTAAGATAGTTTCAAACTAAGCAGAATTTGGAATGCATCCACTGTATTTTAACGATATCATAAATGCATGCATAACATCATATATAAGAATATCCATTCCCTGAATTTGAAAACAAAATTTTGTTCCAAAGGGGAAACATTTGAAGTTGTCAAATTAGCTTTGCGCTTTTAATTTATTATATATACCTATTTTACCGTCGTAGTATTTGTATGACATAATTCGCAAAGAATGCCCACGTCATGCATACGCCATTCTCTGACGTGATATAAGCATAAACTTGTGCCTCCCTAACCCGAAACAATGGAGTATTTTATGGTTTTATTGTCGAGATTGTGGTTGCTTACGTCAAAAGAACTGCCGAGCGCATCTTAGATGTCGTGAATGCAAATATATTTGCTCATTGTGTCCACATACTTCTGCAGAGAAGAATCAAGATCCACTTGTCTCGGAAAATTTTGAGATATAAACCGTGAGGGTTATTATTACTTCTAATTTGATATGAACTAACAGAAAATTTATTATTAATAACACGTATTCTTTTTCAGAATATCAGTTAACAGCAATGCGTATCCTACACATCCTCCTGGTGGCTCTAGTGGCCTTATTTGGAACATTCGAAATTGCGGTTAGCTACTCTTCCGGTTAAAACTATTTGGAATGAGTAGAATCTAAAGATTATGCTCACACTTTATTGTATTTTCAGAGCGCCGGAACTGCTCTGGGTCAGGGAAGATCTCCCGCTGAAGAGCGAGCTCGCCTGGACGCGGAAGCTAAAACACAAACGTCAGGATCCTTTGGGAAATGAGTACCCAGACAGACCCTGTTCCATCTTCGGGACGCAAAAACTCACTTGACCACTATTTTTTTGTCAATAAAAACTTATCACATTTTTTTATTGCTAAATTTTTGAAAGTATCTCGTTCATAACATCATGTTTTCCATTACAAAAATGCATTTTTAAAACAACCGATTCATACAGGATGCAATATTAGCACATATTTAATGTAGGTTGATATAAGTTCAGACAATAAAAATGAAATTTGTACACAACCTTGCATTCACTACACATACATTACCAATTTGCATCATAATTTGCAGAGCGTTGATTACTAGTGGGTTATACATGACACAAATTCGCCCAAAAGACTGGACTATATGAATAATATTCGAAATCTTTAGCAAGGCTCTAACTAACGAAGATTTGCTATTGCAATGCGTATATTTGAGTTGTTGGTATTAGTAATCTATCTACCACTTTTGTACATTAGTTTTGACAATTACGCCATTCAAGATCTCCATTATCATTTATCCGTGACCATCTGTGATTTATATAGAAATTTCGTAACTTAGCAACTGTGCAAGTATGTAAGCATCCTAATTTCCATTTATTAGGTTTAGCTAGGCTACAGAGTTTTATATGTCAATGAATTTAATTTTTCTTGAAACTGCAAGATGCAGAAACTGCATTTTAAAACGGCAGTACTCATTTTCTCTCTGCTAAAATGAACTGTAACATAATGGATGGTGTTGTGTTTGGGTGAAAGAATTTGGAACAAACTGCAATGTTGACATCCAAGTTGGAAAATCTCCTACAAAATACCGAGTTAATTTCATAATAACACTACTCAGGTGTACAATTGTTAGTAGCAAAGTGTAGAATTCTTAGGTTGGCATAATTTAGACAATGCCTCATCCAAAAGTTGTCATTTACACTCTCAAGTAAGTTTTAAGATAAACCATGTACAACGTTATAAGGGCGTGCGTTTATATTCGAGATGTTTGATAACATCGCCAATCCAAACTTGGTTCAAAATAGGGAGCGTGCCTAAACTTTTCTGTACATTCAGTTTCCAAGGAAACGACTAGTTTGTTCTAGCATCAACATAATCCCTTTATTTTTCATGTAATTGAGTCATAAATTCATGAAATGAATTGCCTTTGAGTTATTCTCAGCGCAACAAATGGGCAAATTTATTCACATAAAACAAACCCATCTGTATGCAATATTGTATATAACATTTTGATATTGATGGCTTCCCGTTCTAGAAACTATCTCTAACTTGAGTACAAAAATGAATGTAATGTTTAAGATAGTTTCAAACTAAGCAGAATTTGGAATGCATCCACTGTATTTTAACGATATCATAAATGCATGCATAACATCATATATAAGAATATCCATTCCCTGAATTTGAAAACAAAATTTTGTTCCAAAGGGGAAACATTTGAAGTTGTCAAATTAGCTTTGCGCATTTAATTTATTATATATACCTATTTTACCGTCGTAGTATTTGTATGACATAATTCGCAAAGAATGCCCACGTCATGCATACGCCATTCTCTGACGTGATATAAGCATAAACTTGTGCCTCCCTAACCCGAAACAATGGAGTATTTTATGGTTTTATTGTCGAGATTGTGGTTGCTTACGTCAAAAGAACTGCCGAGCGCATCTTAGATGTCGTGAATGCAAATATATTTGCTCATTGTGTCCACATACTTCTGCAGAGAAGAATCAAGATCCACTTGTCTCGGAAAATTTTGAGATATAAACCGTGAGGGTTATTATTACTTCTAATTTGATATGAACTAACAGAAAATTTATTATTAATAACACGTATTCTTTTTCAGAATATCAGTTAACAGCAATGCGTATCCTACACATCCTCCTGGTGGCTCTAGTAGCCTTATTTGGAACATTCGAAATTGCGGTTAGCTACTCTTCCGGTTAAAACTATTTGGAATGAGTAGAATCTAAAGATTATGCTCACACTTTATTGTATTTTCAGAGCGCCGGAACTGCTCTGGGTCAGGGAAGATCTCCCGCTGAAGAGCGAGCTCGCCTGGACGCGGAAGCTAAAACACAAACGTCAGGATCCTTTGGGAAATGAGTACCCAGACAGACCCTGTTCCATCTTCGGGACGCAAAAACTCACTTGACCACTATTTTTTTGTCAATAAAAACTTATCACATTTTTTTATTGCTAAATTTTTGAAAGTATCTCGTTCATAACATCATGTTTTCCATTACAAAAATGCATTTTTAAAACAACCGATTCATACAGGATGCAATATTAGCACATATTTAATGTAGGTTGATATAAGTTCAGACAATAAAAATGAAATTTGTACACAACCTTGCATTCACTACACATACATTACCAATTTGCATCATAATTTGCAGAGCGTTGATTACTAGTGGGTTATACATGACACAAATTCGCCCAAAAGACTGGACTATATGAATAATATTCGAAATCTTTAGCAAGGCTCTAACTAACGAAGATTTGCTATTGCAATGCGTATATTTGAGTTGTTGGTATTAGTAATCTATCTACCACTTTTGTACATTAGTTTTGACAATTACGCCATTCAAGATCTCCATTATCATTTATCCGTGACCATCTGTGATTTATATAGAAATTTCGTAACTTAGCAACTGTGCAAGTATGTAAGCATCCTAATTTCCATTTATTAGGTTTAGCTAGGCTACAGAGTTTTATATGTCAATGAATTTAATTTTTCTTGAAACTGCAAGATGCAGAAACTGCATTTTAAAACGGCAGTACTCATTTTCTCTCTGCTAAAATGAACTGTAACATAATGGATGGTGTTGTGTTTGGGTGAAAGAATTTGGAACAAACTGCAATGTTGACATCCAAGTTGGAAAATCTCCTACAAAATACCGAGTTAATTTCATAATAACACTACTCAGGTGTACAATTGTTAGTAGCAAAGTGTAGAATTCTTAGGTTGGCATAATTTAGACAATGCCTCATCCAAAAGTTGTCATTTACACTCTCAAGTAAGTTTTAAGATAAACCATGTACAACGTTATAAGGGCGTGCGTTTATATTCGAGATGTTTGATAACATCGCCAATCCAAACTTGGTTCAAAATAGGGAGCGTGCCTAAACTTTTCTGTACATTCAGTTTCCAAGGAAACGACTAGTTTGTTCTAGCATCAACATAATCCCTTTATTTTTCATGTAATTGAGTCATAAATTCATGAAATGAATTGCCTTTGAGTTATTCTCAGCGCAACAAATGGGCAAATTTATTCACATAAAACAAACCCATCTGTATGCAATATTGTATATAACATTTTGATATTGATGGCTTCCCGTTCTAGAAACTATCTCTAACTTGAGTACAAAAATGAATGTAATGTTTAAGATAGTTTCAAACTAAGCAGAATTTGGAATGCATCCACTGTATTTTAACGATATCATAAATGCATGCATAACATCATATATAAGAATATCCATTCCCTGAATTTGAAAACAAAATTTTGTTCCAAAGGGGAAACATTTGAAGTTGTCAAATTAGCTTTGCGCTTTTAATTTATTATATATACCTATTTTACCGTCGTAGTATTTGTATGACATAATTCGCAAAGAATGCCCACGTCATGCATACGCCATTCTCTGACGTGATATAAGCATAAACTTGTGCCTCCCTAACCCGAAACAATGGAGTATTTTATGGTTTTATTGTCGAGATTGTGGTTGCTTACGTCAAAAGAACTGCCGAGCGCATCTTAGATGTCGTGAATGCAAATATATTTGCTCATTGTGTCCACATACTTCTGCAGAGAAGAATCAAGATCCACTTGTCTCGGAAAATTTTGAGATATAAACCGTGAGGGTTATTATTACTTCTAATTTGATATGAACTAACAGAAAATTTATTATTAATAACACGTATTCTTTTTCAGAATATCAGTTAACAGCAATGCGTATCCTACACATCCTCCTGGTGGCTCTAGTAGCCTTATTTGGAACATTCGAAATTGCGGTTAGCTACTCTTCCGGTTAAAACTATTTGGAATGAGTAGAATCTAAAGATTATGCTCACACTTTATTGTATTTTCAGAGCGCCGGAACTGCTCTGGGTCAGGGAAGATCTCCCGCTGAAGAGCGAGCTCGCCTGGACGCGGAAGCTAAAACACAAACGTCAGGATCCTTTGGGAAATGAGTACCCAGACAGACCCTGTTCCATCTTCGGGACGCAAAAACTCACTTGACCACTATTTTTTTTGTCAATAAAAACTTATCACATTTTTTTATTGCTAAATTTTTGAAAGTATCTCGTTCATAACATCATGTTTTCCATTACAAAAATGCATTTTTAAAACAACCGATTCATACAGGATGCAATATTAGCACATATTTAATGTAGGTTGATATAAGTTCAGACAATAAAAATGAAATTTGTACACAACCTTGCATTCACTACACATACATTACCAATTTGCATCATAATTTGCAGAGCGTTGATTACTAGTGGGTTATACATGACACAAATTCGCCCAAAAGACTGGACTATATGAATAATATTCGAAATCTTTAGCAAGGCTCTAACTAACGAAGATTTGCTATTGCAATGCGTATATTTGAGTTGTTGGTATTAGTAATCTATCTACCACTTTTGTACATTAGTTTTGACAATTACGCCATTCAAGATCTCCATTATCATTTATCCGTGACCATCTGTGATTTATATAGAAATTTCGTAACTTAGCAACTGTGCAAGTATGTAAGCATCCTAATTTCCATTTATTAGGTTTAGCTAGGCTACAGAGTTTTATATGTCAATGAATTTAATTTTTCTTGAAACTGCAAGATGCAGAAACTGCATTTTAAAACGGCAGTACTCATTTTCTCTCTGCTAAAATGAACTGTAACATAATGGATGGTGTTGTGTTTGGGTGAAAGAATTTGGAACAAACTGCAATGTTGACATCCAAGTTGGAAAATCTCCTACAAAATACCGAGTTAATTTCATAATAACACTACTCAGGTGTACAATTGTTAGTAGCAAAGTGTAGAATTCTTAGGTTGGCATAATTTAGACAATGCCTCATCCAAAAGTTGTCATTTACACTCTCAAGTAAGTTTTAAGATAAACCATGTACAACGTTATAAGGGCGTGCGTTTATATTCGAGATGTTTGATAACATCGCCAATCCAAACTTGGTTCAAAATAGGGAGCGTGCCTAAACTTTTCTGTACATTCAGTTTCCAAGGAAACGACTAGTTTGTTCTAGCATCAACATAATCCCTTTATTTTTCATGTAATTGAGTAATAAATTCATGAAATGAATTGCCTTTGAGTTATTCTCAGCGCAACAAATGGGCAAATTTATTCACATAAAACAAACCCATCTGTATGCAATATTGTATATAACATTTTGATATTGATGGCTTCCCGTTCTAGAAACTATCTCTAACTTGAGTACAAAAATGAATGTAATGTTTAAGATAGTTTCAAACTAAGCAGAATTTGGAATGCATCCACTGTATTTTAACGATATCATAAATGCATGCATAACATCATATATAAGAATATCCATTCCCTGAATTTGAAAACAAAATTTTGTTCCAAAGGGGAAACATTTGAAGTTGTCAAATTAGCTTTGCGCATTTAATTTATTATATATACCTATTTTACCGTCGTAGTATTTGTATGACATAATTCGCAAAGAATGCCCACGTCATGCATACGCCATTCTCTGACGTGTTATAAGCATAAACTTGTACCTCCCTAACCCGAAACAATGGAGTATTTTATGGTTTTATTGTCGAGATTGTGGTTGCTTACGTCAAAAGAACTGCCGAGCGCATCTTAGATGTCGTGAATGCAAATATATTTGCTCATTGTGTCCACATACTTCTGCAGAGAAGAATCAAGATCCACTTGTCTCGGAAAATTTTGAGATATAAACCGTGAGGGTTATTATTACTTCTAATTTGATATGAACTAACAGAAAATTTATTATTAATAACACGTATTCTTTTTCAGAATATCAGTTAACAGCAATGCGTATCCTACACATCCTCCTGGTGGCTCTAGTAGCCTTATTTGGAACATTCGAAATTGCGGTTAGCTACTCTTCCGGTTAAAACTATTTGGAATGAGTAGAATCTAAAGATTATGCTCACACTTTATTGTATTTTCAGAGCGCCGGAACTGCTCTGGGTCAGGGAAGATCTCCCGCTGAAGAGCGAGCTCGCCTGGACGCGGAAGCTAAAACACAAACGTCAGGATCCTTTGGGAAATGAGTACCCAGACAGACCCTGTTCCATCTTCGGGACGCAAAAACTCACTTGACCACTATTTTTTTGTCAATAAAAACTTATCACATTTTTTTATTGCTAAATTTTTGAAAGTATCTCGTTCATAACATCATGTTTTCCATTACAAAAATGCATTTTTAAAACAACCGATTCATACAGGATGCAATATTAGCACATATTTAATGTAGGTTGATATAAGTTCAGACAATAAAAATGAAATTTGTACACAACCTTGCATTCACTACACATACATTACCAATTTGCATCATAATTTGCAGAGCGTTGATTACTAGTGGGTTATACATGACACAAATTCGCCCAAAAGACTGGACTATATGAATAATATTCGAAATCTTTAGCAAGGCTCTAACTAACGAAGATTTGCTATTGCAATGCGTATATTTGAGTTGTTGGTATTAGTAATCTATCTACCACTTTTGTACATTAGTTTTGACAATTACGCCATTCAAGATCTCCATTATCATTTATCCGTGACCATCTGTGATTTATATAGAAATTTCGTAACTTAGCAACTGTGCAAGTATGTAAGCATCCTAATTTCCATTTATTAGGTTTAGCTAGGCTACAGAGTTTTATATGTCAATGAATTTAATTTTTCTTGAAACTGCAAGATGCAGAAACTGCATTTTAAAACGGCAGTACTCATTTTCTCTCTGCTAAAATGAACTGTAACATAATGGATGGTGTTGTGTTTGGGTGAAAGAATTTGGAACAAACTGCAATGTTGACATCCAAGTTGGAAAATCTCCTACAAAATACCGAGTTAATTTCATAATAACACTACTCAGGTGTACAATTGTTAGTAGCAAAGTGTAGAATTCTTAGGTTGGCATAATTTAGACAATGCCTCATCCAAAAGTTGTCATTTACACTCTCAAGTAAGTTTTAAGATAAACCATGTACAACGTTATAAGGGCGTGCGTTTATATTCGAGATGTTTGATAACATCGCCAATCCAAACTTGGTTCAAAATAGGGAGCGTGCCTAAACTTTTCTGTACATTCAGTTTCCAAGGAAACGACTAGTTTGTTCTAGCATCAACATAATCCCTTTATTTTTCATGTAATTGAGTAATAAATTCATGAAATGAATTGCCTTTGAGTTATTCTCAGCGCAACAAATGGGCAAATTTATTCACATAAAACAAACCCATCTGTATGCAATATTGTATATAACATTTTGATATTGATGGCTTCCCGTTCTAGAAACTATCTCTAACTTGAGTACAAAAATGAATGTAATGTTTAAGATAGTTTCAAACTAAGCAGAATTTGGAATGCATCCACTGTATTTTAACGATATCATAAATGCATGCATAACATCATATATAAGAATATCCATTCCCTGAATTTGAAAACAAAATTTTGTTCCAAAGGGGAAACATTTGAAGTTGTCAAATTAGCTTTGCGCATTTAATTTATTATATATACCTATTTTACCGTCGTAGTATTTGTATGACATAATTCGCAAAGAATGCCCACGTCATGCATACGCCATTCTCTGACGTGATATAAGCATAAACTTGTGCCTCCCTAACCCGAAACAATGGAGTATTTTATGGTTTTATTGTCGAGATTGTGGTTGCTTACGTCAAAAGAACTGCCGAGCGCATCTTAGATGTCGTGAATGCAAATATATTTGCTCATTGTGTCCACATACTTCTGCAGAGAAGAATCAAGATCCACTTGTCTCGGAAAATTTTGAGATATAAACCGTGAGGGTTATTATTACTTCTAATTTGATATGAACTAACAGAAAATTTATTATTAATAACACGTATTCTTTTTCAGAATATCAGTTAACAGCAATGCGTATCCTACACATCCTCCTGGTGGCTCTAGTAGCCTTATTTGGAACATTCGAAATTGCGGTTAGCTACTCTTCCGGTTAAAACTATTTGGAATGAGTAGAATCTAAAGATTATGCTCACACTTTATTGTATTTTCAGAGCGCCGGAACTGCTCTGGGTCAGGGAAGATCTCCCGCTGAAGAGCGAGCTCGCCTGGACGCGGAAGCTAAAACACAAACGTCAGGATCCTTTGGGAAATGAGTACCCAGACAGACCCTGTTCCATCTTCGGGACGCAAAAACTCACTTGACCACTATTTTTTTGTCAATAAAAACTTATCACATTTTTTTATTGCTAAATTTTTGAAAGTATCTCGTTCATAACATCATGTTTTCCATTACAAAAATGCATTTTTAAAACAACCGATTCATACAGGATGCAATATTAGCACATATTTAATGTAGGTTGATATAAGTTCAGACAATAAAAATGAAATTTGTACACAACCTTGCATTCACTACACATACATTACCAATTTGCATCATAATTTGCAGAGCGTTGATTACTAGTGGGTTATACATGACACAAATTCGCCCAAAAGACTGGACTATATGAATAATATTCGAAATCTTTAGCAAGGCTCTAACTAACGAAGATTTGCTATTGCAATGCGAAATATTTGAGTTGTTGGTATTAGTAATCTATCTACCACTTTTGTACATTAGTTTTGACAATTACGCCATTCAAGATCTCCATTATCATTTATCCGTGACCATCTGTGATTTATATAGAAATTTCGTAACTTAGCAACTGTGCAAGTATGTAAGCATCCTAATTTCCATTTATTAGGTTTAGCTAGGCTACAGAGTTTTATATGTCAATGAATTTAATTTTTCTTGAAACTGCAAGATGCAGAAACTGCATTTTAAAACGGCAGTACTCATTTTCTCTCTGCTAAAATGAACTGTAACATAATGGATGGTGTTGTGTTTGGGTGAAAGAATTTGGAACAAACTGCAATGTTGACATCCAAGTTGGAAAATCTCCTACAAAATACCGAGTTAATTTCATAATAACACTACTCAGGTGTACAATTGTTAGTAGCAAAGTGTAGAATTCTTAGGTTGGCATAATTTAGACAATGCCTCATCCAAAAGTTGTCATTTACACTCTCAAGTAAGTTTTAAGATAAACCATGTACAACGTTATAAGGGCGTGCGTTTATATTCGAGATGTTTGATAACATCGCCAATCCAAACTTGGTTCAAAATAGGGAGCGTGCCTAAACTTTTCTGTACATTCAGTTTCCAAGGAAACGACTAGTTTGTTCTAGCATCAACATAATCCCTTTATTTTTCATGTAATTGAGTAATAAATTCATGAAATGAATTGCCTTTGAGTTATTCTCAGCGCAACAAATGGGCAAATTTATTCACATAAAACAAACCCATCTGTATGCAATATTGTATATAACATTTTGATATTGATGGCTTCCCGTTCTAGAAACTATCTTTAACTTGAGTACAAAAATGAATGTAATGTTTAAGATAGTTTCAAACTAAGCAGAATTTGGAATGCATCCACTGTATTTTAACGATATCATAAATGCATGCATAACATCATATATAAGAATATCCATTCCCTGAATTTGAAAACAAAATTTTGTTCCAAAGGGGAAACATTTGAAGTTGTCAAATTAGCTTTGCGCATTTAATTTATTATATATACCTATTTTACCGTCGTAGTATTTGTATGACATAATTCGCAAAGAATGCCCACGTCATGCATACGCCATTCTCTGACGTGATATAAGCATAAACTTGTGCCTCCCTAACCCGAAACAATGGAGTATTTTATGGTTTTATTGTCGAGATTGTGGTTGCTTACGTCAAAAGAACTGCCGAGCGCATCTTAGATGTCGTGAATGCAAATATATTTGCTCATTGTGTCCACATACTTCTGCAGAGAAGAATCAAGATCCACTTGTCTCGGAAAATTTTGAGATATAAACCGTGAGGGTTATTATTACTTCTAATTTGATATGAACTAACAGAAAATTTATTATTAATAACACGTATTCTTTTTCAGAATATCAGTTAACAGCAATGCGTATCCTACACATCCTCCTGGTGGCTCTAGTAGCCTTATTTGGAACATTCGAAATTGCGGTTAGCTACTCTTCCGGTTAAAACTATTTGGAATGAGTAGAATCTAAAGATTATGCTCACACTTTATTGTATTTTCAGAGCGCCGGAACTGCTCTGGGTCAGGGAAGATCTCCCGCTGAAGAGCGAGCTCGCCTGGACGCGGAAGCTAAAACACAAACGTCAGGATCCTTTGGGAAATGAGTACCCAGACAGACCCTGTTCCATCTTCGGGACGCAAAAACTCACTTGACCACTATTTTTTTGTCAATAAAAACTTATCACATTTTTTTATTGCTAAATTTTTGAAAGTATCTCGTTCATAACATCATGTTTTCCATTACAAAAATGCATTTTTAAAACAACCGATTCATACAGGATGCAATATTAGCACATATTTAATGTAGGTTGATATAAGTTCAGACAATAAAAATGAAATTTGTACACAACCTTGCATTCACTACACATACATTACCAATTTGCATCATAATTTGCAGAGCGTTGATTACTAGTGGGTTATACATGACACAAATTCGCCCAAAAGACTGGACTATATGAATAATATTCGAAATCTTTAGCAAGGCTCTAACTAACGAAGATTTGCTATTGCAATGCGTATATTTGAGTTGTTGGTATTAGTAATCTATCTACCACTTTTGTACATTAGTTTTGACAATTACGCCATTCAAGATCTCCATTATCATTTATCCGTGACCATCTGTGATTTATATAGAAATTTCGTAACTTAGCAACTGTGCAAGTATGTAAGCATCCTAATTTCCATTTATTAGGTTTAGCTAGGCTACAGAGTTTTATATGTCAATGAATTTAATTTTTCTTGAAACTGCAAGATGCAGAAACTGCATTTTAAAACGGCAGTACTCATTTTCTCTCTGCTAAAATGAACTGTAACATAATGGATGGTGTTGTGTTTGGGTGAAAGAATTTGGAACAAACTGCAATGTTGACATCCAAGTTGGAAAATCTCCTACAAAATACCGAGTTAATTTCATAATAACACTACTCAGGTGTACAATTGTTAGTAGCAAAGTGTAGAATTCTTAGGTTGGCATAATTTAGACAATGCCTCATCCAAAAGTTGTCATTTACACTCTCAAGTAAGTTTTAAGATAAACCATGTACAACGTTATAAGGGCGTGCGTTTATATTCGAGATGTTTGATAACATCGCCAATCCAAACTTGGTTCAAAATAGGGAGCGTGCCTAAACTTTTCTGTACATTCAGTTTCCAAGGAAACGACTAGTTTGTTCTAGCATCAACATAATCCCTTTATTTTTCATGTAATTGAGTCATAAATTCATGAAATGAATTGCCTTTGAGTTATTCTCAGCGCAACAAATGGGCAAATTTATTCACATAAAACAAACCCATCTGTATGCAATATTGTATATAACATTTTGATATTGATGGCTTCCCGTTCTAGAAACTATCTCTAACTTGAGTACAAAAATGAATGTAATGTTTAAGATAGTTTCAAACTAAGCAGAATTTGGAATGCATCCACTGTATTTTAACGATATCATAAATGCATGCATAACATCATATATAAGAATATCCATTCCCTGAATTTGAAAACAAAATTTTGTTCCAAAGGGGAAACA
>CM056169.1:51541114-51595386 GCA_029691765.1 Entomobrya proxima
TACATCTACCTGATTGATATTATGTTTATTCACGCCATGATATAGATATGTATGTCTTAAACCAATGGTCTTGGAAAAACTCATCAATCCTGTGTAGGCTGACCATATACAATTTTAAAAAATTTTAAAAGAAGTTTTGAAACTGTTCTGAAATAATTATTTAGAAATGCTTAATAATGTGTACAGCATAATCATTTACCCGAAGTTGTGTCCATTTGGAGGTGGCCAGAAAAAATTTCTGATTTTTTAAGAAATGCTTACAACAAAACTTTAAGCTGATTTAAAAATTTCAACTTGTGTACATGCTAATATACACTTCTTCCTCAAATATTAATAAGTCTTGTTTTGGTTAGGCTGTCCGCTTTTAAAAAATACTGTAACTTAATAGGCAACCTAGGGACTAAATACTAGACCGTGTAACCAGCCTAAATGTTGACAGATCTGTATACTACTAAGTTATAGTGAAGACAAAGAATCGTGAAATGATGAAACAATTTCTAAAAACTGTTTTACTCTTACAGTGTTTGTTTGGTAATCACGCAAAGTCGTTTGGACTCGGTTATGAATAATGATGACTAATTATTGAAATTAGGTTTGTGCATTCCGGATTTTTAACATTATTTTTGCTGTACGTGAAGTAAATTGTAATTTGAAAAAACATACTCCATTTGAAAATTTATGGATTACAATTCCACGCTTTTACTTGTATGTCCACTTTTTATAATAAAATCAGGCTTGTTTGTTTTTATGTCCAAAGAAAAACTTCTTTTTAATGGCTTTGGAATTAGACAAACGCAAAAACTTCATACTTACAATTAGTTGGTTGGCAAATCCAAGGTCATCTTCAGCTTGTTTCGCTTTTGATGTGCTGGGATGACGTTTACTGTTCAGAGTTCAAACATCGAATGACTCGAAGATTGATTTGAACACCTTATGCCAACTGTCAAGCTTGAAAATAAATGCTGCCTGACTTGGGAATGGTTTTGATTCTAAATGAAATTTATGACCGTAAACAGCGATTAAAAACAAGGCCGAACGAAGTGGTCTAATTTTCTGCAAAATGTACATGCAAACGTGTTTCAAGTATTAATATTTTGTCATTATTATGACTTATATCTGTGAATAATAATTATTTTAAATAAGTAAACTGTTAGGATGATAATGTGCATGTGTGTGTGTAACAAATTGTTTATTAGTGTAGTTCTACTGTATAGTATAAAGTAATTAATATATTAGCATACTGTTATTTATTGCTATGATTGAGCATACTACATTTGGGAAAGTAACAATCTACTGATTTAATAAATCGATGAATATATATAATATTTAGTAAACTTTCGCAGTACCAACTAATTTATGCACAACCTGTCGGTAATACCGTCCAATTGCAGAGACCGCCAAACCCGTTGACACAAATCGTGAGCCTCCGTAGTGCCCAAAATGCGTTGCTTTAAACAAAACAGCCTTGTTAAAGGATCCATCTTTCCCCTGGAGACTTAAAAGTGTGGAATACATTTCATGAAGTTTGGTTTTAAATGGATTATTATCATCTGCTTCCTGATCTTCATGCAAATTTAGATATAAAGCTGCTAAAATGCAGCACGCAATATTCATAGCCTTTTCATACACAATATCGGCTTGTAAAATTTCTTCTTTTACAAGCACTTTTAATTTATCACCAAACAAACTCCTGGCGTTTGGCGAATGATATGTGTAGCGACTAAGAAATAATAATGTAGGAAATTTCGGATAATATATCATATCCTTAGGAACTGTTGCTCGTCCAAGATTTTCAACCAGTTGGTCAACAAACTTTGCTACAAACTTAACACTCGGTTGTATCGCTTCATATCTGTCGAGTCCAACGACAGACGCGTAGCACAAAAAATTGACTAAACAGCTAACATCCATTTTGATTTCTGTAAAAGGTTTTGTATACAGAAACTTCCGAGGTTCTCCGGACGGAGCTTTATCCAGATTCGGAAGCCACGTTCCCATGGCTCCCGTGGAATCCTTTAAAGCATTGGCCTCCATTTTTCTAACACTCTCTTGACATTCTTTGACACTCTTATTACCGGTTACAAGAAGAGCCAGCATGGGAACGCTAGTGTCATCAATGTCGGGCGGGAAAAATGCCGTATCATTTTCATCGATAGAGTCGAAATAACCCCAGAATCCGCTGGGTCGACTATGTATGTTAATTGCTCTAACCAGGCCGTTTAAACAGTCGGGGTCAAAATTCTCATTTATCAAGAATGGTAATAACAACGCGGAATCAAAGGATGTAGCTATTCCATAGCAAGATTCATAGTCCTTTTCAGGATGGTGTATTTGCCCTGGGAACCCATACTTTGCACTGCAGGACCGTTCCAAGAAATAAATTGCGCGTTTATGAACGCACTTAAAGGAGCGATTGTACTCCTCATTGATTTCCATGTGTTCACCAAACATGGGATAGTACTTTAAAAATAATTCCTCGTGTTGGTAGTGCACGGGTGTCTGCAAAACAGAAGAAAATATGAATAGGACAAAAACTACTTTATTTTTGAGAAATGAAAATACTTACCCGAATCTTAGGGCTTTGCAAACGGGAACATGAGTTTCTTTTGTTCCGCGAGCACATAGTGATCATTGAATCCACTAAGAAATTCGTCATATTTTTAAAATTCCCATCGATTCCACATTGAGTTTCAATACTGTTTCGGATCTCCTTTTCCAAATTTTTCTGAAAATCTTCTGCTTTTTTCTTAATTTCGAGTTCCACCATAAGCTTAAAAATCCATTCCTTGGATTCAGCGTTTTCTGCTACAAATCTTGTTTTTAGTTCGTTCCATTCTGTTTCCGATCTACAGTGCTGCTTTATCATCAGAAACAGGAAACTATTTTGGTTTATGTTGATATTTGTGCAAGTTTCATTAGCTTGCTGGGTGTTTCCAAATACTTCTAAAATATCATCCTTAATCATTCCGCACAGTTCAATCTTTTCACAAATAAGTTCTACATTTTTAAATAGTTCTGGATTTTCCTGTTTTTTCACGCCTGACAAGGTCATTCCTAAAGCCGCAGAAGTGCCAAATTGTCCTGTTGACTTTATTTTACAATAATTTTCATAGTTCTGTATGCTGAAATAGTCCAGTAGTTGAGTGCTTTCGTCCAAACAATTTTTGTTTTGCTCGGATAGTATTCGTTGAGCCTGGTATGTCTTCAGACGAGCAACGCGTGTGATTGTTACTAGCTGACTGTAAACTTCGCCTAGATGTCCGAACCGTTTTTGCATTATGTAATCCATGCCACAATCCAGCATTATGAAATCACTGTGCTTGGACGAGCTGGTAATTCCGGAGCACAAATCGTCGTTTTCCAACAGATTGCTTAGCATTTCTTGGGAATGCTTGAACTGTAAAACGTTTCCATTTAAGTAAAGGCAAAAATATAATATATATACTTAATAAATAATTACATACTATGTCACAAATTTCTGCAAGCAAGCTTGCTAACTGGTTTTCTTCCTGGGATGCATCTGGCTTTAATTTGCTAAAAACGTTTAGCAGGGTGCATTCCCTGTTACAAAAGTGAAGCTGAATATAAAACCCCTTAATAAATTTAAAAAAATAACTCAAACTTTTATTTTTACGCTACTTACGTCTGCTTATAATGATGGTTATCCATGATTTCTTCAATCACATTTACCATGTTTTGAATCATCTTCTTGGGGTAGATACCTGTAGAATTCAAAAATTCTAAAAGGTCACTAACCAAAATGGCTTTACTTTTGTTTTGAAAATTTGCCATTTTCAATACTAAAATCACTTTGTGCTTATTCAACTGCTTGTTGTTAAAAACTGACAATATAATGATCACTAGGAATGTTAAACAGCAACTGAGTTGATAGACCGTATTATACATAGATAGTCGATTTTCAGTCAAAATATTTTGGATGGGAATAACGCCTGTTGACAGCAGTTAACCGTAAAAAAATTATTATTACCAAAATCTCCACAGTAGTCAATCAACTTGCATGTATTTAGCAAAAACATAATATTGCTTTTGTCAATTTATGAGCTTTCAGTTTCCCACGTCGTCCAGAAAAAATATTTTTCACTGAAGCAGACAAAAATTTGTACATCATTAGCATTTTTAATGGCCATCCACAGACTCACAACCACGGGATGCTGGTTACATAAAACGAGTACCTATAATTCCACGCCTTATTTTTCCACTTATGCGGTACTAGCTTTTTGGTTATTATTTCGGTAATATAAATTAACGTACATGAAGATTGGCCGTTGTCTTCTGTCTGAAATTAAAGGTTCGAAATTTGTTCATAAACTTTATAATTGCTTGACACATCAATTGGAGTTTGTTGAAAAAATGCAATAAATGATAGACATCGTTTTTTTCAAAGATTTGTAAAAGATGATCTGCTAAGTTGGGCCAAGCATTTATAAAGCATCGTCATTGAACATGAACACGGTCAAATAAAACACCGTAATATTTCACAAATTAATAATGAACCAATTACAGTTCAAAGTCGACAGTTTTTGTGGCCCAGTAAATACACAACAACTGCTTAGTACGTAATTGGAATAGAAAACGTGTTTGGTTTAATTAGCGCTTGCAAAAATAATAAATTATTGCAGAGAACTCCATATATGGACAAACGAGGTTTTTGTTCATTATTGTTTTTTTCCAGAAATGGAATACTGTAAAGGTAAAAACCTAGTAATTAAGTTTATTACCAATTTATACGCTTGAAAGCAGTTCAGACAAACAAAACAGACTTACCGAAGCAAAATAGCGAGTTTAGTGCTACGTTTACTACCACAAAAAATAATCCGTCATACCCACACTTTAATAGCTCTACGAACGAGTAAAGTAAATGCACGTAAGCGGAAAATTGAGATTTTTTGCATGGGATGTTAGAAATGCAGAGATTCCTACCAAGTTTTTTGGTCCGATAGTCCGATCGTCCATCCTATGTGTATTTTTACTGACACCACAAAAATGATGATCTTAGATCATCCATATTTTTGCTAATAACGCTGGAAAGGAAATTATAATATTTTTGGATTTGCTATTTTACAGAAATGGAAAAAAGTTCAATACTTTGCTTATTCATAATTGCTCATTGTTTCTAAAATAAAAAGAATGCTAATTATTAGATATTAGGATAATTGGAAGATTTGTTATGTACTAAAATTTACAAGGAAGGTTTAATGTAGCAAGTATTGCAATAATTAAATGATTTTTTGTTTTAGAGTTCAACCTTTACTTTTTTGTTTAGCTTTATGACGTTTTCATTGACGCACGTCTGTAGGTAGCTGCAGGAAATAGTTATTTGGCTGAAGTTTTCCGTGACATACTACTTACGTACCAAACAAAATATTCATTCCACTGATCAAGGTTGTAACTCCAATTTTAATCCAAGCTGATAATTTTACGCTTAAATTTTTTGCTTTTTAAGACTAACAGTACAAAAAACTGTCGACTCACTAAAATGATTTCTATCTTAGTGGTTTTAATTAGAGGAATAATTGTGTAAAAAATAAAGTGGACCATAAATAGCCATGTAATTGTTTTGGTCAAATGATAATTATTGATGCGCATGACGTGAACCTGAATTTTGTAGAAAAAACAGGACGTACACATAACTTTACGTTACCTATGAAAGCATTTTGTTTTAAAAGGAGTTAAAATGCAACAAAATTACAAATTAGTTGAGGGGTCAGGGATTCTTTTAAATATGAGGTATTTATTAATCTTACATAATCCACCAATATAATTTTAGTTTATTAAACTATCAACCCTTTTGTAATTACGAATATTACCAATTTTATTACATGTTTGGAAATTACATTTTTCCCCATTTACAACAATACCTATAATATTTCTCTAAAGGTTGGAACAAAGTAGTTCAAACATTTATTTTTAGGATAAGGTTATTTTGTTTCAAACAATGGCTAGGTAATTTATTTCTTGTCCACCATTTCTTCATTTAGCTGGCACATCCTGTGCACCCAGGAAAATTGCATTTCTAGCATTTTTCCTACACCAGTATAACTTCCAATTTCACTCCTAATGCTGTTGCAAATGTCCTCTTGTAACTTTGTAAGATATTCTTGAGTCCGTTTAGGAACGTCAAGCTCAACCATTAAATTTCTAACCCATTTAACACACTCGTCATTATCTTTGCCATAATTTGCTTTCAGATCATTCCACTCCTGTTCCGACCGGCAATGTTGTTTTGCAATTAAAAACAAAACGTTAAATTGTCCTCGGCGGATATCCGTTTCTGTTTCATCAATTTCCAGATTCCTTGTAAACACGTCAAACAGGTCATCGTAAATTTGTCCCCAAATGCCAATCTTTCCTGTAATCTCTTCTACTTTCTTGTAAAGCTCTGGATTTTCTTGTTTGAAATGACCTGCCAATGTCATTGCCAAAAACGACACACATTCAAAATGAATTGTGGTCTTTACTCTACTATTGAATTCGTAGTCCTTGAGGCAAAAACTATTAACCAACTGAGAAGCTCCCTCCTTAAGACTTGCTGCTTGCATAGCTTCGATTTTATTTGACACGTAGGTTTTTACACGTGTTTGTCGAAGAATACCAACCAACTGGGAATATGTTTCTCCCAAATGAGCAAAACGCTTCTCGAGCACGTAGTATATTCCACAGTCGACCATAAGAAAATCACTAGTGACGATTTGGGCATTGTGTCCATTTAATTTGGACCAAGTTTCCTTTCCAAATCGCAAAGAATCCTTATCCATGAAGTCATCTAATAATAGATGAGACATTTGAAACTGTGAAACATTTAAGACATATAATTATTTAAGCCAAAATCACCAAAATTAATAAAATAAATGCTTATTACCAAACGAAAAATGCATGCCAGTAAATTTGCTTGTTGAATTTGTTCATTGGTGGCGTTAGGACGTAGATAATTGAAAGCTTTAGTTACCATATGGCCTCTGCAATCAATGTCCATATAAGAGCAATAAAAATTAACTGTAAAATCTTTAACCATAATAACAATGGAAACTTGCAATATATTTCCTTACGATTTACTATAAATGTGGTCAGGCATTATATGCGCAACCATATTTCTAAATGTTTGAATTAAGTTGTCGGGGCACTCCAGACTTTTGAAATATTCCACCATGTCCTCCACAAGTGTACTAGTCTGTTCTTGCGCAGGTTCCATAATTTCTGGTAGGATTGAAACAAATTTTTTTAAATGGTATTATATTTATCCAGAAGGAGATTTAGAATGCAACTGACTTGATTTGGAGGAAGCTTACATTTTATATAGCTTATATGATACTGCATTTCGGTAGTCTGGTTAAGATCAAGCATTGATGGAATGGTTTAATGCCTGTTGCCTGTGTAAAAGTGTTTATAGGTATTAAATTGGTTGTGTTATGGCCTTGGTCATCAACTGGAAATAATGGTTACTTCCTTACAAACTAAAGCACCAAGTAAATCAATCAATCAATCAAATCCATGTGGTTAATATGTGCTCGAGAAGGTTATAGCTGTAATTAGTGCTTACTTCCGTAACATTCTGTTGCGTAAAGTAACGCCAAAATCCACAAATTAATTTAAAAGTGAATTTTCTAATGCTAACTGCATCATATTTTATTTTGTCCCGTTGCTGCTCAACACTTGTTAAGCCAGTTGTTCACCCGTACTCAGAGTGAGTGGAACTGAAATCCTCTGAAATGTTTACTTCTCCTTGTGGAAGTTTTTGTTGAGTTATTTTATAGAGCTATAAAGGTCAGAATAGAAAACCACATAAAATCTTAATCTTGTTTTTCCAAGCCAAGCTACCAGACTGTTTTATTGAAGGAAAATGCACAAAAACAATAAAAATTTGCACTGCAGTATTGAAGTCTACTGTTTGGGTTTTCTTTTTAATAAATATTTATTTACATCCTGGCAATAAACTAGAATCAATATAAACTGCGATAGAGTGTGCACAAAACCGGTTTTGTCGTTGCCACTGCATCCTGTCTTTTTTCTTGCATTTTACGTGTACATTTCCTCATTGCTCTGTTTCCACTGCTGAAGCTTGCCCATTTTGCTGGATGAAAATCTCACAAAAGTCGTATATCTTCTCTGGCATAGTGCTGGTTTTTTTTGGTTACCTATATTTTATATCAAGTTGCTTCGACCTTGTTTCTTGCACAGATTTTACGCTGACGTTCTGAGCATTACTGGCTTTGGTTGTGTTTTTCTGTTTTTGTGGCTTTTATTGCAAACATATCCAATTTTCGACGAGTGCATTGTTTTCCACAAAAAATAATACGTGTAGGTAAGCATACCGTATACAGTGTTGATCGTGTGTGATGCGCAGACAGAACACTACATTTTGTGCTGAAAATGGTAGTTTGTTGCGTCTACAATAAATGAAATTGAGGTTTCAAATGTACTAAAATAAAAACACTGACTGAAGAAATAGAATGGATATTCATTTTCGGCCACCAACTGAACTTATTTTTGCCAGATATATTTGGTCACATATGCTTAATTCCAAAGAACCATTACAAAATGTTCAAAATGTGTGGTTTAGAAAACTCCTATTTTACAAAATATTGAATTTTCTTTCTTTCCAGTCAACAATAAACTTAGTTTGAACTTTTAAGTTTTTCCCCTCAACTTTCCTTGCTGATTCCTTACCTTCCTCCAATGACTAGGTGACTAAAAATGCATATTTGAATAATGATGCTATAAATAATTCACACAATTTCTTCAGCAATACTCTAGCGCAATATTTAGAAATATTTTGAAATTGCAAAATTCCAAAGATGAATGCACTATACTTTTACTGGGATGCATTTATGCATTCTGAATTTTTTGTCGATTGATAAGGATCACTTAAAGAATCATTTCACTCTAAAAAATTTCTATTTAGAATAGTTTTACATGCAATCTACTAATTTCCGAGTTTGGTATGAAAACAGGACAGGGAATTTTTACAATATTAATAAAACTAGTCATTCTTTTGAATTATCTTACTCATGACTTCTATTCCTCACATGTTTGTTAAAACTGGATGTGACCTTTTAAATGTGGCAACCTTGTACAAAATATCCTTGGCTTTCATCAAAATTCAGAATTTCTAACAAGTTTAAATTCTTGCTACCATTTTGATAAATATTTTTTATCAGGATAAGCATTTTGTAACACTATATTTGTTTTTTGTTTATAAAGAATACTCCTCATGTGTCGAACCTCCGGAATTTGTATTTTGCTAATAATTTTTGCACATTACATTTGTGGTGCATTTTCCTTTTTGTTTGCAAAAGCGTTTATTCTGATCCCAGATGGAATCAAGCGTTATGTGTTTTTTGTGGCACTATTCTTATATCACTATTTTTTGGCATCTTCACCATGCCAAGGTGATTTTTTGTAAAACTTTATAACACAATCAAAAGCAAACTCGTCCATTGGCAAACTCAAACAGTGAATTTCTTTACTAAACGGTCATCACTACAAGAAGTCCATAACAGACAATGAAACGAATTCTACTATTCTCAGTATGAACTAATGACTTATGTAGTGCCGTATTTACGGACCCGTGCTTGGACAGATTTGTTTTGCCTGCGGCAATGGTGCTGAATGGGAAGGAAAAACATTTTGCATGTTTATTGCAAATTGCGTAAGCACAATTTTTTGACTGTTTGCTTTTTTACCTGAATCTAATAAAATGAGAGAAAAAAGAGTATAAATTGTGACAATCTTGCATGCAAACTTGATATTAAAAAATGGTTTAAAAACCTCGACGATTTCTGGTAGATTTGTATTTCAATGCCAGCCCAGAGATAATGTTATTGCATAATTATGTAATAATATTAATTGGCTTTTGTTCAACACGCACTGTTATTTGTTTAGTGTTGATATTCACAGCCACTATAAAATCTTGCTTTAATTGAAAGACCACCGTAGTGCGAAAGTAGAAATTGAACACATTTATTGATAAAACGACAGTTTTCACTTATGTCACTCTTTAATATATTTGCACTATGCTTCGTTTATACTTTTGCTAATGGTAAGTTCAATTCAAACCATCTCCGGATACTTATTTCATTCATCTACAGTATATTTGCTTTTTTTAAATTTGTTAGGTGACGAAATCATGCAAGCATGCCAAATTCTGTGCGGCATGGACACTTATACTCCCACAAACGACGCCAAGTCTGTACAAAGGGACTATTACGGAAAGGCTGAAATTCCCGGTCTAGCAAAACTTACCCAAACATTAACCGGACGAAAAGGCAAATCAAAATCATCACGTTTAGGCACAAGGCTATTACGTAACAGATTGCGCGGTAGAAAGCTAGGGGATCATCCGGAGTGCTCATGGGAGGATTATCCAGATTGCAAGGATTTCAAAAAATAAAACGTTTCCAGTTTGCACGAAACGGAATTTCGTCATAATTTCACATAAAAATGGCATTTGAATAATAAATTGAAATCAGTTTTGAATCAATTCGTAAAAAAAATTGTGAGCGCGGTTTTATTAATTACCAATGTGCATATGACGTAAAGGTTACACAATATGGTCTTTAGTTTAGGTACGTGGCAATTTCCTGTTGCAATTAATTGCATAACTCTTTTGTGCTGAACAGTGAATAGATAATAATTAGCAACTACATAACTTGAAGAATTTCTGTACGCAAACTAACATGCATATTCTTGATAAAGCTGGGTGAAAGAGTCCAAACAAAATGAAAATACAAAATAATTCTCGAACACTCTCAACAAGTCTTGTCGTTTTGATAAGCATTGTGGTTATCCTCTGTTTGGTTGAACACGTTTCTGGTACTTTTAATCACGCAAAACATTTTAATTAAATTAAATTATATTCTTAGCTTGAAATTAATTCAATTATTTTTTTTCTTTAGGAAATGCGTTTGCTTTTGCCTGCATAGCCCTTTGCGGCTCCCCAGGAAAATATGTACCTGGTCCTGACATTAGAAATTACAGTACGTATTTTAGTCACTTTATGTTAAAATTTATAATTTAAATTTCACCTAAGCATTTTCGATTTCTGTAGATCTTTATGGACAGGCTTGTAACGTTCTTTGCGGAACACAAGGATTTGGTCCAATTAATCCCAGACCACCGCAAATAAAACCACTGGGAGCGTGGCCATCATACGCACCACCACCAACACTACCTCCGGGTTGCAGTTGGGATGACTATCCAGAATGTGAAGGGGGCTCCAATAGGGGGTGGTGGGGTAAAAGGTGAATAAAATACGGATTATGAAACAAATTTTTTGAAAACCGGAAAATCGTTTCATTAATTCTATTTGTAGCATTGAAATTTTAAAGACTTTTAATTACATTGCAAAAATTAAAAAATGTTGTAAATAAACTATATTATTTTGTGCATGCATCGTTTCAATTTTTTCTTGATTTTTCTACACCGAACCAAAATTTAGGATTCGTATTATTATTGCTTATTTAAAATATTTGAAATTTTTTAAAAAGGACAATAAAGCCTTCGTAGAAAACGTATTATTTTTAGAAAGCTGTCCTTTTTACCTTTTTTGTCGGAAAAGTTAATCCCCTAATCTAACCCAAAACTGAAAATGTACCTAACCATAATGCATTCCTACCCAAACCCAAGCATTTTTATTTCTCTGTCGCACAATGCATAGTGCATTTATTGCGTTTGCAGTACTACACCAAGCTGTGCTTCTGTTTTTACACTTCGTTCACAGGTTTTAGGTAGGCCATCTCCAAACCACAATACAAACTGCATAGAATCAAAGAATGCGGCATTTTTTCAGAGAGCTCAGCAAGGCTTCCCTTTCTCTTTTTTTCCTTCTGGAATTTACTACGCAGAAATGCATGGTGATGATGCATGCATCAATCGAAAAGAAATGCATGTATAGGGTAGGGAAGGTTTCGACGCCGGCTGAGAACAAACAAGAAAGCCCAGGCATTTAGAATGGTCTAGTGCTTCTATTGTGTTGCAATGCAGGAAAAGGATGGTTGGCGGTGAAGAAGAAAATTGTCCGTTTGATATTTTATTTTATTTGGGCCGTTGAGTTTAGTTATTTTTTGGGGAGCAAGCTAACTGTTCAGTAGTCAGAATGTAGCAGAGTTGAGTAGCTGGCTGTTTGTTTGTTAAAGTTGGCGTTTTTCACTCTGATTTCCAGATTTTATTAAGATGGATTGTTAAATTATTGAGAACATTTTCTAATAGTGTGGAAGCGTTATTTTCTGATAAGTCTTGGGCGTAAATGCTTGCCAAATTAAAACACGAGTAAAAACTCCAAACGAAGCGTTTTAAGACTGAAATGGAAATGTTTTGAAACCACTTTGACAATAATTCTCACCGTTATTGGAGCAGGCAAGCAGCCAACACCTAACTGATAAGAAGTAATTCCGAAAATGACTGGTAAGTAAACATTTGCAGCCTGTGTTAAAATATTCACTAAAATAAGTTATCCTCTCCAGTTCAGACTTTGCCCTAGAAATATTCTAAACTAGAACGTGACTAAAATGTCAGGTTTTTGGAGTTACATTTTTATTTTTTATTGCAAGGCTTTTCCTGAACTTTATAAATATTATGAATTTGGGAATATTAATACCGTAAATGAGTGCAGTAATGGTACAATATTGACTATGTTTTAACTATCAAAATGTTTTTGTTTACAGAGAAATATTGACATTTCACGTTGACTGTTAATACACCAACTGAATTTGAATAAAATCATTGATTACATTATCTGCCCGGGTTTGGGTTTTAACCCCACCATAGACTATGCAATGGAGAATAAAGGTAAGCCTTATATAACCATCCTATTATGCACAATCTTAGATTTCACCATGGTTATCAGCAAGCCATTAGTACGATTTAATCTTTAATTTTTCAGAAACCAGGTTTTGTCGATCTCCAGAAGCTGGTATGGACCTTGTACGCTTGGAATTGTTTTAGTAACATCTGGTTTTCACTCATCAGAACAACGCTGGAGATGCAGAGATGTCCAAGAATGCTGGAGTAAAAATTTGCTGCTGCTTAACCAAGTCCCATCAGCAATCTAAGAGCCTGGCCCATTTCAGAAAAAAAGGTGAGGCTTCAATTTTTAAGGTTATAAATAAGTAATTACACTTTTCAACAACAAATGGATTAACCCTCTATCTAATTACCTATTTCTTCAGGAGCCAGTGCTGTGCATCACTGAAGGTGGACAATGTTTCAACAAAGGATTCTGCTTCGTGGGAAATTCCCTTTACAATCGGCTTTCAACTTTGAGAATAAGTATGTGATGGAAACTTCATTTTAGTACTTATAAAATGTACGCAATAGAAATAAGTTTAGTTCATTGATATTTTCGTCAAGGTCATAATTTTAAGAACGGTCAGGGTAATTCAAAATCAAGAAATATAATTCTAAATGGGATTTTAAAACCCTTTTGGCAATCACGTCATTCAGACTTTAAAGCCTCTTCTCTTTAAAAAGATTTTTAGAATTGAAAATCAGGGAAAATAGAAATTGAAATAATTGGTAGTCCGACAATGCTTTTAAGATGAGTTAAAAATTGATATTGCGGTTATTACAAACCAGATCAGTCTTAAAATTTGGTAATCTGAAAATAACAATCAGCTACAAAATGTAACAGTTACTGATGCAAAACAATGAAAACAAAAAGCCCGTCTTGTATTGCTAGATAAACAATGAATTAAATTCTACAGAAAATACTGGGCGAAAGGAGACATTAACGTGATCGTCGGTAAACGACTAGTAGATTTAAGACTACAAAATCACGCCCCACCTGACTCGTTAGGATGTACGTGACAAGTATAAATTGAGTATGAAATGTATCATACTTCAGTTTCAGAATCAAAATGTATTTGTGAATTTGAAGCGTAAATTTTGAAAAATAATTGCACTTTCATTATTTGAAAAATTCGTATGCAAAACAATCATGCAAGTTTATCAGGCCATCAGCGACAATAACTGATGAATCAAAATTGCCTGCTCGATAACTGCAAGCAGCATCCCTTAAAAAATAACCTATTTCAAACAAATTATAACATCAGTTTGGCAGTTGAGAAGTAATATTTAATTGTCTACTATTCCAAAAAATTAAATTGCAAAACAAGTTGGTGGGCTATGACTCACTAGAAAATGAGTATTTATCTAGAATTGCGTATGAAATGTACGATACGTAAAATTCAATGCAAAAACTAATATTGTGTAAAATGAGCACCTACATTTTGAAAATTTTTTATATTCTAGAACTTTAAGTGAAGGCAATGGCACTACAGCACAAGTGCGCCAGGCCATTAGCGACAATAACTGATGAATCAAAATTGCCTGCTCGATAGCAAAATTTAATGCCTTCTAATAATGAATCTGTTTGATTAGTTATATACAATGCGGTTAAAAACCTCAGAGGGCCATCAAAATTTTGACATTGTTGGTTTTATGAATTCATGCAAAACGACACTTTAGTGCAAACTGTATTGATACGTGCTCTATGTTCTACTAAGCCAAAAGTTATGACTGAGTCTAGAGTCGAATCCAAGACCATTTGCAATAACGTCAAGCGTGCTACAACTTGTACCACTCTACTCACATTTTACATGTACAAAATGTGGGCTGAAAACAAGTTTGATATAAAACGCTAAATAACTACTCACAGTCATGATAACAAAAATGATTACCTATGATAGAAGTATTAGTAGTGCAATTGATAAGACAAATAATCTGCACGCCGAACGGTTAGCAGTGATTCAGACTACATGGTGATTTAAAAACTGAAATTTGTCGGAGATGTGCTTTTATCGGACAAAGCATGGTATGACCACTAACGAAAACGGGTTGTATTTTATAATGATGAGAATAGCGTACAAATGTATAGTGCGTTATTTAAAACACAAAAAACGTACGTATATGAAAAATTGTATCAAGATTTTGCAAACAGATCGTGCATTGCAGGTGCATCACGATTATAACTGATGAGACAAAAATCTAACCGCACAAAAGCCAGGCTAGAGTTTGAAATTGCTAACATAGTTTTTTGCAAACAAATTTTGATCCGATTGAAAAATGAAAGGTTTTGAGTAGCAACAATAGAAACTATATACGTTTTTATCCCTTTTGGGTATAGTTTTGAATTGATATCACATATCACCGGTACGATATGCTGATGAAAAAAAGACAAAATATTTGAGAACATATTGCTAGTTTGCCCAGGCAAGTAACGATGCTAACTGATGAGACAAAAATCTAACCGCACAAAAGGCGGATAAAGTTTAACTGATTTTAAATGAAATAAAGTTAGTATGACTTTGCAAAGCTATAAAATAGATGCATGTGAATGCATATCAAATGTACGATATGCTGACGAAAACAAGACAAAACTTTGTATAAAAATATTGGTTGAATTGGTTATTGTGCCAAGGCAAGTAGCGATGTTAACTGATGAGACAAAAATCTAACCGCACGAAAAAGCCCTAAAACTTTTGATCTTTAACTTACTTTAGAACTAAAGTTGAACGACATAATTCACAAATTTATAAATTTATTGAGAAACAAGCGGTGCATATCAAATGTACGATATGCTGACGAAAAGTAAACAAACTATTCAGTAATATAATAATAATGTGCCAAGGCAAGTAACGATGCTAACTGATGAGACAAAAATCTAACCGCACGAAAAGACCGAAAAAAGTTAAAAATTACAATTGCTTTTAAGAACTGGAGTAAAGCGTTACGACATGATTTCATAACTTAGAATTATAGATACATGCATATCAAATGTACGATATGCTGATGAAAAGTAAACAAAAGATTTGTGAATATATTATTAATGTGCAAAGGCAAGGAACGACGCTAACTGATGAGACAAAAATCTAACCGCACAAAAAAGGCTAAAGGAGGTTGAAGCTATTTTATTTTACACTGGAGTGCAGTTTTGTGATATGGCTTGTCTATTTGTTTTTAAAGTGTAAGTTTGCAGCTATAAACAAAACAGAAACAACTCAGCTTATTCGTATTATAACCGCATATATTTTTCACATTTTAATGCATAAAATGTGGGTTTTTTCTTTCGTTTGAATATTTAAAAATCATCTTGAAGGTTTAAATAAAATGCCTAAGATGTGTCTGCCAGACGACAAATGCGTTTCCAAATAGTATGGAATGAGTTCGGTTAGGTGAGTGCAATTATTGCAACAATAATACTTGGAAATATTATAACGGTTGCTAACCATTTCATTTAGCATGCACTTATGTGTACTAAGTGGTTTAAAATTCGTCAGCAAGAAAAAGACTGATTGTTGCTTTAAAAAATTACACCAGGGCAAAGACTGAACATCACTCGTTACACTTTTTCCCCTTTGGGTTCGCTAAATTGGTTTGATTAATGGGTTAATTTTATTTATATATAAATGGTTATAAATGTTAAGAGGGCCGAATAGAATGGAGATTGGATCTAGAAAATATTATATGAAAATCAGTAAAAAATATCACATAACAATGTAGGATATGTTGATAAAAACTCAATTAAAAGTGCTTGCATGCAGTGCTTACTGGCAGCGGTGCTTAGCGATTATAACTGATGAGACAAAAATCTAACCGCACAAAGAAGACAATGTGAGGTTATAGCTTTTAATTTCTTCATACATAATTTTTAACAATATACATGTTTTTCGTAAATAAAAATGGAAATGTATCAAATGGTTAAAGTTCTCTGGGTAATCAATTTACTACTATTAAAATTTTATCCCGTAGAAGGTTTTAAACAAAAATATTATTTGTAGACCAGTATAAATAAATATCACATATCCAATGTACGATATGCTGATAAAAACTAACCTGTTTTGAAAACAATGCAAATTTGCAAAGGCTAGTAGTGATTATAACTGATGAGACAAAAATCTAACCGCACAAAGCAGGCGGAAGAAAGTTTGAAAGAAAAATGGGTGTCCACAGTTTGACCTAAAAAGGAAATTTTGATGGGATTGCTTGACATGAAAACAGAAGTAATTTTCAAGCATTAAAAGAATTGAATACTAAATTATAAACTTTTGTAAAAAACGCAGTTCAGTTCCACTGATAATGTAGAAAGTGCGACTTTGAACCAAGCTTGCAAAAAAAGCGGAGAAAAGTTCTTGCTAAGGTTTTTTATACAAATACTAAAAATAATCAATCGGTAATAAGAACTGAAAATTGCAGAGGTTATTTGAAACCCACAATGTGCACTTGTGAATGCTACCTTCAGTAAATAGTTTCTTATGACATCATCTTGTTTAGCAGTAATATTTTCTGGTGGGTAATAGTATACAAAGTTTCAGTCGAACTTTCAAGCTTTTTCGATATACCTTATATACCTTCAAAAATAACTTTTTAAAAACATAAGTATATAAATCACGTCTCAAGGTACATGAATGTGATTAAAATTATAATTGTTGGGTAAACTAAAAACTGGAAGAATGTTTAGAATTGTTAATAAAACATTATTTACTGGTCAGAAACGATACTATATATATGAAAAATATTGGTCGGTTTAGAGTCAAGACAAGGGAAAGGCCATTTAAGTTAAATAATAAAATTTATTTATATACTTACGAATATTAGGTTTTTAAATACCCGCTCGAAAAGAACACGCCACACGACATTGAGTAGTAAAGAACCTAATAACCGAATCATAGTTTTGAATTCATCGTAAACGTATCCAAATTTATAACTCTAGAGTTACGGTTTGGAGATTTTGTGCTGTGCTGAAACTGATATTCTGTTCGTATAAGAAGGTAAATTATGCGAACACTTTAACCTAAACATTTTGAACTTTGTCAGTGACCATTTATAAAAACATCTAAATTCTGTCTATCATTTACAATGACATGAATGCAAACTCAAGGTAAAAGCAGATAATAGAATTCCGTAAAATTAATCTTCAATCAAAGTGGACTTGAATTCCTCGTGAATGAACGGAAGTCCAAATTTCGGAGCAGTGATATATCTATGTTACTTTGTTAGTACCACGCTGGTTATTGGATAAGATTACTACCTTAAAATGCTGCGCATACAAATGTATTGTATGCGGATATCAATAAAAATATATAGTGAAACTCTAGTCTGTCTTGTACTCTAGTGTTTTCTAAGTTGCAACTTTTGTTAACCAAATGGTATATAAAGGCATCCACAGATATTGGAATTCCGTAAAATTAAACCATCTTACAAAAAAGTTAAGTTTTATGCACAATTATGAGCTGTTTCACAATTCTACCATGATATTGTAAAATCGGTCAAACGAGTTCAGCATGTAATCATGTATTTTAATATGTGGCGATGTACCGGACATATTTTATTACTATTTTACAAAATTTAGAAAAAAAAATGTATTCATCCAAACAAGAAAAGCCATGTTCCTCCAAAACTGTCAAATCTATCTGGAACAATTTGTTAAAATACAAACTGCAACGAGTAAAAAACTGTCATGCAATGTAAGTTTTCTGAATTTGTTAGTTTTGCGAATCATGTGGTCCTCAAAAATTCAAAATTATTACATGTTTTATGCAATCTTGTAAATGAAATATTATATGCCATCAGTTATACCAAATGTATGATATTCTGATAAAAACTCAATTAAATCTGATTGACTACAATGATAATTTGCAACGGCACCTAACGAATATAACTGATGAGACAAAAATCTAACCGCACGAGAAGTTAGAGGTATGCTGAACCGTTTAGTGGGTAGCAAATGCAGAATATAAAAGCTGGTTAAACTAAAACTTCATGCAACTTTGCAATGTAAGGTCTGAAAATTTTGTTTCTGTTCTACTTTAAAATCTAAGTATATAATTTGTGTGAAAAGGTAATTTATGCGAATTACAAACTGACATTTTTTAACTTTAATTTGAATCACAAAAACATAACAGATCACTCTGTCATCATCACCAGTTTAAAGTTGCAAAGTGCCCCGTGCGGCCATTGATTGCAATATGGAATTACGTAAAAATACGTTTGGTAGTAGATTAACTAAAAACAAATCTTGTCAAGATATATTTAGCCTTGTTTATTATTAATAAAGTTATTATACTTTCTGTATATAAAATCATATCAGTGTAAGCTTGAAAACTTTAAAATAATATGTACAATTTAATAAAGAAAAACACAGCTATCCAGAACATAAGACTTTACTCATTTATTCACATGACGCATTCGTTTTTATTAGCACAACCTAATGGCAACCCATATTTACGTACCATTTCAGCAGGAACAGATAGGAAGACCAATTTATCCACTTAGAAGCGTAATATTCTTGCTCGTTTTTAGAAAGCCCTGAACCCAGGCTGGAATAGTTTTTGACGTGTGCTGAGAACCAACAGCCTTGAAAAACAGGTAAATTATGTCTCTGCTGCCGGTTGGAATTTCCGAAGAATAGCAAAAGTTTGTTGTGTGCATGAACCTAAATATATTTTGCCAAGCAGACCAGTTTTTTCCAACAACGGCCTTATAAAATCACAGCTAGCTATGAACCATATGAAACTTCTGATTACGCGACCCAATTATTTATCAAACGGCACCCATTTTCGTGCAGTATAATTTTAACTTTAGAATGAATGCATAAATTGATTAATTTAGAATCCGTGCAAAGCCTCAATTTCCAGGGAAACACAAATACTTGTTGTTGACAAGATAGAACATGAAAAATTAAAAGTTTATGCAATGGAAACATAAATATTTAAAACTGATTGTTTCTATAGTTTTTAATCATCTGAAAATATTACTTGAAATGTACATATTTGCTGGAAATTGTGTTATCTCCACATTTTTAATAAAATATAATTTGCCTTTGCGGCTTATGCTAGAAAAGATCAAACATGCTATACAGAATTGAAAATGCACATTCACGGATAAACATTCCCAAAAAGCAGTGCTTCTCAAGCACGTTTATTTTCTTCATACACATGACATTTTGTTGCGTAAGAAATAACCCCACAAGCTGTGGTTTAGCCTTTGTTCTTAAGATGAAAGAAAAATTATTCAAAAGATCAGCCATTTCAAAAAGAGCCATGTAGGATACAGACTGGACAGTTTTGGTATCTTTGGGATGGTAAGACAACCACGTACGAAGAAAACAGGAAAACTCCGGTTCTGTCGGAAAAGCAACCTAAAACAAGCTGGGTTCCTGGCTTTTTTATGAAAGCCATCTCCACAACACAATGGAAGCTTTATGAACAAAGGGGTGAGTTTTTGCAGTAATGCTTGCCTTTCTCTTTTTGGTCTGATCTGGACTTTACTACGCAAAACAAAAATACATCCAAAGGGTAGCACGGCTTGGGGTACCAGCTGAGAGCACGCATCCCTCTAATGTTTTCACTTCGTAAAAATGCACGGGGTGGAAAGTTGGTGTTGGTGTCTGTTTCATTTTTCTTTAATTGGTTATTTAGTTATGTAAGTTATATATAAAGCTCCCCCTAGCTGATAAAATGCACTAATTAATCCATCATTAGTTTTTTTACAGTTTAAGTGTTTTCAACTGCAAACCTTAGTGTTTTAATATAGCCCAGGCACAGAACAGTATATGCAGTTGAGGAAAAGTGAAAAATATCAATTAAATGTAGGGAAGTATGCTGAATTGTTTCCTAAGCCGCACTTCATTTCCCTACGCAACAAACAGCGCCCCACTTATCAGTAGTTGTTTTTAAACACAAAAAGTAAGTCAAATGAATCCCTATTTTTACCATATCATGTTTAGAGTTTCCCTGTTCAGTTATTTTAAATGTGGAGAGAATTACGGATATCATCATATTGAATTTGGGGAAGTAATGCCAGCCTTTTGGTGCTTTTCTTCAAGAGGGTTAACACTGGGCTAAAATATTGCCAATTTGGTGACAGTGAAAATACAAAATATTTTGGTGTGGATATAAAAATTAATTGTTGAGGTTTTAATTGTGAAATTCTATTATAATTTACAGCCAGCTTTGTACTCGACCTAGAAAACTGAACAATCACATGCCTAGAACTTCTACTGTTTTTCAACCATGTTTTGTTTTATTGCGGATTAAATGCCAAGGTAAATATTGTTTGCAATAGCAGCATTTCATTACAGCTTTACTAGTCAACTTAGTAACACTATTTATCTCTTGTAATGTAATGGGTATCATTGCTCACTTGGTGTCGCTCTAAAAAACTTGTTTGCTATAATCACTTTTTTCACTTGGTTGGAATTTAGAGTACTTCCGTTAATCCGGCGAAAATGGAAAAAAAGCAAAGTCCCTGGCTACCAGACAAAGCATGTAAAACCCTGGCTGCCTTAGTCCATTATTAAGATGAATGGTTAAAAGCTAACAATTTTCATTTAAAAAACTACATTTTGGAAAATAGTCGCAATAAAAAGAATAACGCTGCATTATCTTTTTTACAGGAGTCAATCTTAGGATGCCAAATGGATTTATATAATGGGAAAAACGGCTTACATCTTGTTTTCAACTTTGCGATTCAGCATAAGGTGGAAGTTGTTGTTTTTTTAATTTTCATAACCAGTATGTAACAGACGTAGTGGTTTAAGTTAAAACTTACATATAAAATATTTATTACCAGAATGAATAGGTGAAAACAAAGAAAAAGAAGAAATGCACATGGGTGTTTTACGGAAAGTTTTGTTACTTCCTGTATACTGATATTTTATTGAAATTTAAGAAAGTTCTGGAGAATTATGTTCAGGAACGAAGATCGTTCAACTCGGATAAAGTAAATTATAATTGTGAAGTTTTAGTCTAAAGAATGTATATTAGAACGAATAGGCAAGTATGTAACAGTTGCTGATGCAAAACTATTTTAAAGTGTTTGTAAAATTGTAGTATAGGTCTTTACAATTCTTTCATTTGAGTAGTGCGTAGGAATGAGTAATGGTTATCAAGTCTTAAGCAACATTGCCTACTTGATAACTGCAAAGAGCAACCTTGAAAAAAATAACTTGGACGGATCTGTTGCTGACACAATTGTGTCTGGCTATTATCGATAAATACTGATAAATCAAAAATTTTAGTGTTTGTAACATCAGCAGCATTTAGTTGGCTTGGCTTGGTTGGTACTTCTGCGCATGCAGACAAATTATGGTTGAAATAACAAAGGATGAATTAAATTACACAAATGCTCAAAGTTTCATAGTAGCACGTTTCACATTTTGAGGTATAAATTGTGAAAATATTATATAATCAGTTTTGGTTGTCCAAAATAGGTACTTGACAGGCTCTGTGTATCTTCTCAATTTATGAGTAATAGAATATGTGCAATATGCTTATATCTAGCATTCAACGGAATAAGTTTGAAAACTGTTTCCTGATTTTAATGTTTAAAAGTGGTAATAGCAAAACCTTATACTTTCAATGTAACTGCATTTAAAACACAACAGTTTGTAAGGTATGGCATGAAAATGTAATTATAATTTAGGGTGAAGCTATAATAAACAAAACTGGTAACACTCTGGTAATGTCGTAGTTTATAGGAAAAAATGTACATGGGCATTTTAAAGAAAGTTTTGGTTATTCTTATAGACTGTCATTTAGTTAATGTTACGAAAGTTCTAGAAAAGTGTGTTAAGGAACGCAGATTGGTGAATTCAGAAAAAGTCAATTGAGATTTTGACTGCAAAATAAATTGCAATGATAATTTCTCGTTTTTGGTTTTTGAATATATTTCAAGCAACATAATAAATATCGTAGAAGGTCGTACAAGTTCTAACAGCATTTTAAGTCAAATTAGTAACCAACAATGTAACCTGTCAGATGATGGTGCATACCAGTCAAATAACTAAAATTTTAAATTGCTTATTCAAAAATTCATGTAGAGCAACGGCGACAATTAAAACAAGTTTAATGAATTAATATTATTTGTCTTTTGAAATGGCAACTGAATTTTTGATTGTCAATCAGAAATCTGTTATTTAATTTAATTTGCTTTAAAATGAAAGTCATCCCAAAAATTTGATTTTTATAAGTGTTTGATTATTTCAATGTAACAGATAACTTGTTAGACGAAGATATTGCATGGCGCCGAATAAATTTAGTATTATACAAGAAATAAATAAAAATACACATAGGTGTCGAATAATTTGATTTTGTTCCTTGAACTGGTAATAACTAGAACATTCTTTGTCACCAGAGTTGGCACAGGAAGAAAGGTAATAACTTGTTTGCTAAAACCGTTAATGAGGTACAAACTCTTGTGGCATTTATATGAACCACTTTAAATATAAAAGTATGACTTTGGTTTGAGGAAAACGGTTGGTGTAGGTAACAGTTATTTATTGATATTTCATTACAAAAAACCACATTTATTAATAGTTATTAGCTCGCTGCGTCTGCAGGAGAGCTATTTAAGATGTCGTGTCCGTGTGTCCGTGTGTCCGTGTGTCCGTGTGTCTGTGTGTCCACTTTATTTTCTAGACCAGAGTAAATGGGCCTAAACCAGGGTAAATGGGCTCTAAACCAGGGTATATGGGCTCTAAACCAGGGTAAATGGGCTCTAAACCAGGATAAATGGGCCTAAACCAGGGTAAATGGGCTCTATACCAGGGTAAATGGGCTCTATACCAGGGTATATGGGCTCTAAACCAGGGTAAATGGGCCTAAACCAGGGTAAATGGGCTCTAAACCAGGATAAATTGGCCTAAACCAGGGTAAATGGGCTCTAAACCAGGGTATATGGGCTCTAAACCAGGGTAAATGGGCCTAAACCAGGGTAAATGGGCTCTATACCAGGGTAAATGGCCAGTTATTAGCTCGCTGCGTCTGCAGGAGAGCTATTTAAGATGTCGTGTCCGTGTGTCCGTGTGTCTGTGTGTCCACTTTATTTTCCAGACCAGGGTAAATGGGCCTAAACCAGGGTAAATGGGCTCTAAACCAGGACAAATCGGCTGTAAACCAGGGTAACACGGCTCTAGACCAGATTAAATCGGCTCTAGACCAGGTTAAATCGGCTCTAGACGAGGTTAAATCGGCTCTAGACCAGGTTAAATCTGCTCTAGACCAGGTTAAATCGGCTCTAGACGAGGTTAAATCGGCTCTAGACCAGGTTAAATCTGCTCTAGACCAGGTTAAATCGGCTCTAAGCCAGGTTAAATTGGCTCTAGACCAGGTTAAATCGGCTCTAGACCAGGTTAAATTGGCTCTAGACCAGGTTAAATCGGCTCTAAACCAGGGTAAATGGGGCCTAAACTAGGGTAAATGGGCTCTAAACCAGGTTAAATCGGCTCCAGACGAGGTTAAATCGGCTCTAGACCAGGTTAAATTGGCTCTAGACCAGGTTAAATTGGCTCTAGACCAGGTTAAATCGGCTCTAGACCAGGTTAAATTGGCTCTAGACCAGGTTAAATCGGCTCTAAACCAGGGTAAATGGGGCCTAAACTAGGGTAAATGGGCTCTAAACCAGGATAAATGGGGCAGGACAGTTATTAGCTCGCTGCGTCTGCAGGAGAGCTATTTAAGATGTCGTGTCCGTGTGTCCGTGTGTCCGTGTGTCCGTGTGTCTGTGTGTCCACTTTATTTTCTAGACCAGAGTAAATGGGCCTAAACCAGGGTAAATGGGCTCTAAACCAGGGTATATGGGCTCTAAACCAGGGTAAATGGGCTCTAAACCAGGATAAATGGGCCTAAACCAGGGTAAATGGGCTCTATACCAGGGTAAATGGGCTCTATACCAGGGTATATGGGCTCTAAACCAGGGTAAATGGGCCTAAACCAGGGTAAATGGGCTCTAAACCAGGATAAATTGGCCTAAACCAGGGTAAATGGGCTCTAAACCAGGGTATATGGGCTCTAAACCAGGGTAAATGGGCCTAAACCAGGGTAAATGGGCTCTATACCAGGGTAAATGGCCAGTTATTAGCTCGCTGCGTCTGCAGGAGAGCTATTTAAGATGTCGTGTCCGTGTGTCCGTGTGTCTGTGTGTCCACTTTATTTTCCAGACCAGGGTAAATGGGCCTAAACCAGGGTAAATGGGCTCTAAACCAGGACAAATCGGCTGTAAACCAGGGTAACACGGCTCTAGACCAGATTAAATCGGCTCTAGACCAGGTTAAATCGGCTCTAGACGAGGTTAAATCGGCTCTAGACCAGGTTAAATCTGCTCTAGACCAGGTTAAATCGGCTCTAGACGAGGTTAAATCGGCTCTAGACCAGGTTAAATCTGCTCTAGACCAGGTTAAATCGGCTCTAAGCCAGGTTAAATTGGCTCTAGACCAGGTTAAATCGGCTCTAGACCAGGTTAAATTGGCTCTAGACCAGGTTAAATCGGCTCTAAACCAGGGTAAATGGGGCCTAAACTAGGGTAAATGGGCTCTAAACCAGGTTAAATCGGCTCCAGACGAGGTTAAATCGGCTCTAGACCAGGTTAAATTGGCTCTAGACCAGGTTAAATTGGCTCTAGACCAGGTTAAATCGGCTCTAGACCAGGTTAAATTGGCTCTAGACCAGGTTAAATCGGCTCTAAACCAGGGTAAATGGGGCCTAAACTAGGGTAAATGGGCTCTAAACCAGGATAAATGGGGCAGGACAGTTATTAAGTATTACTTATATAAAGTTCAACTCATTGTGGTTTTTGAGAGTCCACATTATCATGCAAATTTATTGAAGTGACTGTTGCTATGCCCACTCACTAATCGTCTTTAGCAGCGAGCATTTTTATTGGCCTGCCATTAACTGGTTAAGTATTACTTATATAAAGTTCAACTCATTGTGGTTTTTGAGAGTCCACATTATCATGCAAATTTATTGAAGTGACTGTTGCTATGCCCACTCACTAATCGTCTTTACAGCTTTATGCTCATATGTTAAGTGTTAATAGTTTCACAAAAAACCATAGTTAAAAACAAATCGCATTTTAAATGTATAAAATGTGAACAAAAATGGACTTTGATAGGGAAAAGGGCTAAATAGCGTCCACGGGTATTGTAAGTTATACAAAGGAAAACAATTTTATGTGTAAAACAAAAATTACGTAATGAATTCTAATGAAAAAGCAAATTTTGTTGACAAAAACAGGAAGGGTTTGTCACTATAATCAATCTTATTTTGATTACGTACTCCACCAACAGATTTTGTTGTCCACTACACGTCACGCAAAATGATAATGTTTGCTGTTTAGAGGAACACATTTTCACAAGAAAGTTATGTACGTATATTGCAAACTGTAAAGACCACAACCAAAGGGTTGATTGCCATCAGAAATGTATGAAAATCTTAAATAATTTGTTACTGTACACATTTAATATATAAGTCACAGGCTAAATGTATAGCTTGTGAATACCATATAAGTAAGTGCGTAATTTAGTACAGGATTTAAAATAATTTATAATATAACGTTAACACAAACGACTTTTACACGAAAACAAATTCACTCACTGCAAAGCTTTACACGGCAGTCGACGAGATTACCTTTCATTTCTGATATTACTAGTCTGCAGAAGTACAACAGTTGGTAGAAAACGTTTGAATTGAATTTATGTTTGCTGCATTGATGCGATACGACAATATTAAACTATAGGGACATAGCTAAAGTGCAAAATAGCAATGTACAGATGTCTAGAATTCGTGGAAAAAGTAAGTTTCAATTTTGTAAGTTGACACGGAAAAGACGCGTAAATCCCAATAAACAGGTTTCACAACCATTCAAATTCAAATCCTCTGTGTATAAGGTGAAAAGTGTAAAAATATAACTTGCCGAAACATCATTCACAGTTTTTTCCTCTGGACATGATTACATGATGTACATACTAAATTATTCGTTGTGGTTCATGGTATTTTCAATTTTGTGTCAATTCATTTAAAATTGTGCTGCTTGAATACATAAAAAAGCATTGCAAAATATTTCAGTACTAAAAATTAGATTTATAAATGTTCCGTTTAACCAATATGTCTAAAGGATGAGCTGACATTCAAAACACCTGTCAACTAATGGTGTTTTAATGGTGAACATGAAATGAATTATAAAATTATATATTATAAAATCTTTAAAAATCCCTGACCTGCCAAAATATATGTCTCTGTGTGAATATCTAAACGTTAATAATCTGTGTGGTGAATTATATTGTGTGATACACTAGCCAACAATGTCAAAATTTCTGAAGATATTTTACTCAAGTTTATGTTAACATTGATAAAATGGTCTATTTTTATTCAAACAATATTTCAATTGTTGGAGAATTCCAAATTTGCCTTACAAATGTATGTTATACAAATGAAATATTTCAAAATTGATAACCATTTTAATTTATGATGCAGTATTTTTCAGCAACTCATTTGACGTATTTTAATTTTTTGTATAACTTGTAAGCAAAACGTATGTGAAATATTTTACTGTAACATAAATAAATACAAAAAAACTAGAAATAAGTGTAAATAACTTGTAGATGGGAGTTTATTAACCTATAGCATTATTTCGTTGTGACAAACCTATTACCATGAAATAACATCCATTCATGCACGCATTACGCACTTTGCATGCACGCAGAGTCAAAACCTAAGCAGCACTTTTGGAGTCTGAACTTTGTTCTGGAATTTTGCATTTCATTGAGCCATTAAAAAAAGCCATGTATGAAACCGAGCAGTCCTGGAATTTTTGGGACGGTATGACAATCACATAAGAAGAAAGCATGAAAACTCTTGTCTTGTCGGAGAAGCAACCAAAAACAAGCTGGGTTACTGGCTTTACTCAGAGATTTTTCATATCAGCCATCTTCACAACACAAGAAAAGCTTAGTGAACATTAGGGTGGGTTTTCGCAGTAATGCATGCCTTTCCCTTTTCTGTCTGGTCTGGATTTAACCACGCACAACAAAAATACATGCACAGGGTAGGACGGCATTGGATACCGGCTGAGAGCACGCATTCATCTGATGCTTCTATTATGTACGGGGTGGAAAGCTGGTGTTTGGATGCATTTCTCCGCTTGTTTTTTTATTTTATTTTATTTTTTTAGTTAATCAAGTTATATATAAAGCTCCCCGTAGCAAATATAATGCAGTAATCAGTATATCATTAGTTTTGTTTCAGTTTGATAAATTTTAACTCCAAACTTAATGCTTTATTGGACGACTGTCTTGGCAGAAAACTGAATAGGTACAAATTTTATGAAAGTGGAAATCTCAAGTAAAACTTTTGACGAGTAAGCTGAATAGTTTATAAAACTGATTTCCTTTAAATACGCTGTTACCAGACTGGTTGGATAATTTTAAACACAAAATGTAAGTCAAATTGGTCCTAAACTTTTACTTTATCATGTTCAGTGTTGGAAGTTGGATGAAGGGCAGTTACAATATTCAATGTTGATAATGTTACAAGCTTTGCCGTATTTTAATTTGCCTGGTTTGAATTTAGGGATGATTTACTGCCCATTGGGTGACAGCGAAAATTTAGAAGAAAAATATTCTGATGTGGACAAAAAGTTTAATGCTGAACTTTAAAAGTGAAAATTATATTGCTTTACACTCAACCTGGACTACATTACATTCGAGTGCCTACCAGTTTTTCAGACCGGATTCTGACTTTGTGTGGATTAAATTTCTTGGTACATAATATTGTAATAATGCTTTAAAATTCAAAGCTGTAATACTATTTTTCTTTTCCTAAAATGCGTTTGGTGTTATTGCCCGTTTAGTGCCCCCCTGGAAACTGGTTTGGGATAATGATATCTGGGTGAGGATTCAGAATACTTTTATACCTTCCAATTATCGGATTGCTAACAAAATTTGAGGCGGCTGTAATGCAGAAAACCTGGATTCCTGGATATCAGACAAACCATGTAAAAACTTGGAAGTAGTACACCATTACTAGGACGAATGGTAAGAAACCTCACAAACTTCAATTGTAAAATCACATTTTCATTTGGAAGGAACATTACAATAAAATAATTAATGTTTCATTTGCTATCTTTTTTACAGGAGTTAATTATAAGCACCACATGGATTTGTTAGGCAGGCAAAAAACTGCTAACATCTGGATTTCAACTTCGGGAATCAGTATGTGTTGAAATCTCGCCTTTCATTTTCTTAACTAAATTATAACAGAGATATAGTGTTGAAACTTATTTGCATACCATATTGATTATTAGAATGAATAGGCAAAAACAAAGAAAAGAAAGAATGTACATGTGTAGACAACAGTTGTTACTATTTGAATATTATTCAGGAATGGAATATGAATGTGTAGTTTAGAACCAACTGGTAGAATTCTCCACCAGCAAAGTTACACAAATTGTTGCAAAATTTTACCTAGTTTTTTAAAACCGGCCTACATCAAACTTACAATATATTGTTGATTACTTTTGTCTATTAAATCGCTTGTCATAAAGCCCGGTGACAAGGGAACTGAGCAACAAGACGCATGACAACATTAAAACCGTTTGGATTCATTTAGAGATAGCTGAATACAAAAATGGCACGCGTCAAGTACAAATACTTGACACAACTGGATCCTAAATATTTTGGAAGTAAAATTGATTTCATTAGGGCAACATCTCCGAGAGTAATAGCTTTTGGTATTAATCAATGATGTTTGTCTTTCAAATGGCAACTGTAGTTATCACACTTTCAAGACATTTCATTGTCAATCGCAAACTTTTCTTTTAATTCGAAATTTGAAAAAGTCAAACAAATTATAAAATCCTTTGTGACAATTTTAATGGTTGACAAAAATGTTGGAACAAAATGTTTCAGTTGACAAGGTGTATAAAACTATTTTCTATTTCCTCAACTTTTTTAAAAATTAAATTAAAAATAAGGTTTTAATACGAGCCACATTTTTAATGTAAAAAATGTGAGCCAAAATCAGATTTGATAAAACAATCGACGATTATTGCTAAGAGTTGTTACAAGTTTAATCAAAATAGGTTTAACATGAGTTTGACTTATGTAAGAAATATGCACAGTTAACAAGAGTTTAAAATTCAAACTTAGTCTAAAACATTACAAGTAAACAAAACAAAACATGTTCGGTTATCATTCGGTGATTTGCAGGATTTGCTGAAAAGACTTGTTCAGGTAGAAGAAGTTTCATAAAGAATTAAATTTACGAATAACGGTGTTCAAATGAGTTTGTAAGGTTCATAACATTATTGATTGATGAGGCAGGATGTAATCGCAGAAAAAAATAAAAAATGTGTAAAACTTTTAATCATCTCTGACCACTTATCTGAGACACTTTTTAATTATTTGGTAACGCTATACACTATAGAGGAAAACGTGTGAGTACAAAATTACAAATTGCAAACTTTGCAAGCCGCACCACTCGATTTTGAGGACGGATTACAAAGAAAATGGAGAATGATTGTTTTCAAATTCCACTGTAGCTAATTAACATAAACGTGAATCCTTCGTGTTATAACAAATTATGTTTCGTGTCAAATTAGCCTGAATAGAAAATAGTTTACCTTTGGTTAAAAAATCAGAACGAGAAAACTGACACTTCCTAAAGAATATTTTAACATTGGTAATTATAAAACTACCAGGCATTATTTGAACAAGCAAACAGAAATAAAATTGATGAGACACAATTGCAAGATGATATGCCGTTTACACAAGTGGTATAAATGGCACCACCATGGCACTAGTAGAAATTAAGCGTATTAGGTGTTCATTTTTTACGAGAATCTTAGCACAAAAAAATAGATAGGTACAAGTGGCATTTTCAAAGTGGAAAAATGTTCATTAAAATAAAATTATTTAAAAAGCTGAAAAATTAATCTGAACTTCAAGTTATGTCTTTGTGTGAAGATCTAAAGGTTAAAAATCTGTGTGTGGTGATTCATATGGTTTAATACGCATGATTGCAACACTATTAATAATATTAAACTCACGGTATGTTAACACTAATGAAGTTATCTATGTTTATTCACTTATTAATAATTTCAATTGTCTGCGATTTCCCAATATTTATGACAAATGCGTGTAATGAAAATACGCAATTTCAAATAGATAAATGTGTGTATTCAACACCGAAATTAAGTTGACATGTGATGAGCAATGATGTGCAAAATAACAATGTAGAGACATAATCGTCTCTGTTTAACCACTAATTTAACAATCAAGGATAGTGCTTGAATTAATTCTAGACTAGGGTTTATTAGGTGTTAATTTTGTATAAAAATGTACCCTGTAGGGAATAAAATGGATAAAATAGAAATTTGGTATAGTACAATACATTCAGGATACATTAATTGTTGATTCAACAGCCCGTTTTAAATTTGGTCGTTCAAAGTTACGGTAGTTTGAACATTTGTCTTTCCTTTGAAAATCTGAGGTGGTCATTGAGTTCAACTTCTTAGCTGCCACAGTAATTAGTAACGAATAAAATGTTTACAAATAAACAACAGTGAAATGTGTCACTTGTTGTTTTAAATAAGCAAAAAGCTTCATTTGAAAAAAGCCAGTCAAAGGAATTATTTTGCCATTCTATTCAAAAAATTTGTTATTTGCATTTAAACTGTAAAAGTTTGTTTGTCTAATTCTTTAGAGTATTTGACTATTCAGAATAGGTTTGCTATGAGTATTTGTTATGATGCCTAATGAGCCTTAATGTGAAAAACTTGGAAAGGTTTACTGTAGATGCAGTGTTAAGTCATGGAAGTGAGTACAATTGACATTTCCATAATAACTGGTAACATTATATAAAAGTGTATTATTTAAACTCAAAATATACAAAACCATGAATATAGACAACGAGTATAATTTATAAGACTGTTCTATGTTTTTACTGTTTTTATTTAAAGAAACTGATTAAAAATAAAACACGCGAATTTCCGGAACATCAGAATTTATTAACATATAGCGTCTCATTGATTTAGCACCATTCAAATTATCAAAATAGATTTCATAATTCTAGCAACTTAGTCAAGCCAAAGACGTCAACCGCACAACTCTGTGTTTCAGATCTGTTTGTGAGTCTTCCATTTTGAAGCGGAGCGGAGCAAGAGAACTCTATTCACGTCATATAAGTCCGACAAGAGGATATAACTTATGTAAAAAATACCGAGGCATTGCAAGTTCTGTAACTTACCGATGAGGTTTGGAGGATAAAATGCCTCACCTTTCAAATAAATTAAATAGAGAATCTAAAACCACAATCGATTTTACGGCACCATGAAGCCTAATTGTTGAAATGAAATGAAAGTTATATTATTACTGCTTTCCAGATTTAATATTTTAAACCGGCCACATTCAGTCAGACGTTATATACGCTATTGCGTATTTTCACTGTTAATGCATTTTATTGATTTTATAAGAAAACTTTGCATACAGGAAGCTGAATATAAAAACGCAATGCATATAACAAGTGGAAGCAAAAATGCAAAGAATATGCCCATTTTCTATGATCCCTGGTTGTCTTAAAATTGTGATACATTGTTTTCTAAATAATGCGCGATATGAATGATGGATCAATATTTGCATTACATAATAAACTGCATCCCTCGGAACAAATAAATCAAGCAATAAAGTACAAAATCCTTTCAAATAATAATTGTTGCCAATCTTATGTTTTTTTGCGGTGCGTAAAATAATAGCTAGTAATTTAAAAATACAACTCGATGGCAACAGATATAATTTCTACTTCTTGCATTATAAAAACCCCAACTTATTCCAGCTCTGTTGAGACCCAAAACCCATAAATAATTCGCCTTTGTTTCAGAAGTTCCACTACATCGCTTTGAAGCGTTGTAAAAAGTGTACAATTTCAGGAAAACGAGTTTCCGGAGAGAAGTCAAGCAACGCATACAAGATAAATGGTAAAATATGGAACAATGCTTTGTTCCCATCTCAGCTTTCATAGCATCCAACATCAACTGATTTAAAAACTCAAGGCATCAAATTTTTTTATACGGGAATTTCCTTTTATTATGTTTCTGAAGTGTGCTACACAGCATAAAGAGACAAGGGTAAGGTAGCTTCTCGACTGAAAATAGGCAACGCAAAGCAAGCAAACGGAATTCCATAGCACCAACAAGTGGGTTTATTCGGATAGACATTTTTCCAGACAAGGCTTTTCTATCAAGGATTCTGGCATTTCTTTCACCACACAGCAGATATGCAGGAATAATATGAAAAATCTTCTGCTACTACAAAATAAAAACATGCAAAATTTGCATTTAGTGCATCATAAAAAATGTTCAGTCTGTTGCCAGGGATGCAGGAGAAATGATTGTGTTTTTAAAAACGATCTGTTTTCTTGCTCTGGCTTTATTTAGAAAATTTCAAGTATTGAGTAAATGTTTAAATACTTTCCACGTTTAATTTAAGTTAGTCATATTTGCAAACTTAGTTGTGTTGCTAGTGAGGAACTTATAAAATGAGACATTTTGCCAGGGGTCTAGGACCTGGCTTCCACTTCCGGTTTTTCCCCGGACAATATGTCCAAACCAAGATGTCCAAAACAAAGTTTTCCACGAAGACAAATTTTCCAATATACCAAAATTTCCATTGGACAGTTTTTCAGTTACAGATTTTCCATTTCACAAAATTGTCTTTTCTACTGACATCTATGCTGGGTAGTGTAAACGTCTAGGCATAAAGTATAAAATATTAGGCAACACAAAAAGTTATCATGCGTATGTTTTACGAGTTTTCTTCTTCTGTTATGCTGTCGTTATCGAGATACGATAAACTGTATCTTAACGGACGGCGTTGGAGACAACCAATGGTAATCAAAGAAATACCTGCGGAAGTTAAACTAACAGGCCAGCAGAAAGTAAAGGATGTATAATAAGTAAAGCGACAAAATTTGTTTAAATTTTAAAAAGTCACACTTATCATTTAAAATAGAATCCTAATATATCAATGATGCATTAGTCCTTCAAGAGTTAAAGAAAAAATTATCTCGGTCAGATCTCTTCATTCTTAGCTTACACAAGCATTCGACGTCAGGTGGCGCCACCTATAAAATTTTCGGGTACCAAACATTTGACATCCAAACGTTAGCCAAACGTTCCAGAGAACTTGAATGATTAAGTTAGTTCTTATGTTATACTCACAATTTATTTCTCAACAAAACGAGATAAAAAGTTTACCTCTACTGCTTCTTAGTAGGTATGGATAACCTCTTGCAAAATTTTAGCTTCAAAAACCGAAGTACTAGAAACCCTAGTTATTAGTAATCCCCCAATCATCTACAAGAAGATTTGGTACTGCGTTTCTAAAAGCTTTTGTCGCTGTACTTATTATACATCCTTTATATACACACAGTTTTTTCCATATATGGAATCACAGACGACGGATGTACATTGCCGTTATGTCACGCTTTGCTTCCAGACAAGGCCAGTTCCTCTTCCAAATGAGATTTAACAGCTTAGCGTGACAATCCGTACGGATATCACCTTTAATCTAAAATTATAATTTCGGATTTCGAAGAATTAATGATCAACACTACGCTGACATTTTTTCAACTGCCACTTTGTATGGTTGTAATCTTCATCTAACATAATCCCTAATTCGAAATCTACCTAAGTACAACAGTTTAAGACAAATGCATCACAACAACCCATGGTTCAGTCCTTATATTCGAAATCTTTTTGGACTTGCATTGCTTCCTTCGGAGGATATTTACTAAGTAATTGAAAAGTTACACAACGCGGCGGCATTAAAATGGCACCAACTTGATCTTGACAAGTTTTTAGAATATTTTAAAAGCACATACATGCGCAGCGTTGGAAGCTCTTAACTTTCAAGTTTTTGGAGTGTTCACCAACGAGTTGGACGAAAATTGGACGAATTAGTGCTTGGCTTTGCATTCATTGTGACTAAGATTACAAGATTCCAAAAAACGAGAAAACTTAAATTTAATGTGAATAATGACATTTAAATTATTATGAAATAAAGTATAAATTTTGAAGATTACTAAATTTTGTGTTTGGAAAAACTTAAATTGGGTAAAATGTCCAATTGGAAAAACTGTCCTCCTAATATTGGAAATTTTGGTTTGGAAATCTTGGTTTGGACATTTTGTCCGGGGAAGAACGGGAAATGGGAGCCAGGTCCGTCCCCCTTTTGCCAGAAATATTGTGTTTGAAGGCAATTTACACGAAAGTGTTGTGTCCTTAAGCTTTTACACTATTACGGCAATTTCTGAGCAACGTATTTCTGCGAACAATGGGTCAGTAACATCTAAAATACTTTAAATTTGTTTACAACCCTATATGAAAGCTTACGAAAAAATACAAGTTTTTTTCTTTCGGACAATGCACATTTTGGCTTTTAGCGCTGACTAACACATGCCCTTACCAGTAGAAAATTTTGCTGACCGGCGTTAAAAATTGGCATTTTGTAAAATAGTTCAAAAAGTTTTCTGTAATTCAATTTTTTGTAGCAAATGATTCATACCTTTCTCAAATTTTGAAGGTTGGCATCAAAGTCGGACTCTATACGGTTAATAATTCATTTAATTATAAACCATGCGAGAAGGAAATAACGACTTTTCTGCGTTTTAAAAGTTACAGAATAATATGCAAGGTATAAGTTTTAAGTGCGTATTATATAATCCAGCTTCAAACAAGAAAAAACCAAACAGAAACCTTTGTCAAGCTTTGCACAGAGAATTTAGACCAACCATTTCCAAACAAAGTATGTTGAATTGTTGGGCTAATCAGAAGTTTGCCTGTCTTTCGGTTTCTTTTTTGTCGTAATTTGTGCTCGTAATGCATAAACTTACCTACATAATTTTTATTTTGTGCAGTGGTACAAACTACATTTTGAGAAAAGGAAATGTCAATAAGATCAAAACCACTTTCACTAAAAAAACAAGCTAATTTAAAGCAAAATCAAGAAAATACTCGATTACTGTTGTTATTGTGAGTGATCAAAAAATTGAAAATCCGTCGCTTCTCTTGCTATTTTGGAACTTGCTACACAATGCAAATAAGGTACAAATGAGGAAGCTTCATATATGCAAATTAATGTTACTACATCACTTTGAATAAAAAAAATAAAACAATAAAGTCCAAGTTCCTTTCTCCCATTCAATATATGTTTTGTCGTGGCCTTTTGTGCCTTTCGTGAAGCAAAGTCAGAACCTATGTACAGAAATGTCATTTACTTATTCGTTAATGCTATACGTATTTGCACGTTAATAAAACCATAAAGCTATTTGCCATTGTTCAGAGTATTTTAATGAATCCTATAAACATGCGTAGCAAATCGTACGAATTTGTGCAGATTTCCAATGGAAGAGGTGCTTCGTAACAAAACAAGACTCCCGATTGAACTGGAATGTTTGCACGATAAAGGCAAATCATCATGGTGGCTCCCTTGACTAAGTTTAGTGACCAAAAAGAGAAAGTAAATGCATCTATAAGGCCACGCATATTCCAAGGACAATGATGCAAATTATATAAAGATGGGTTACGTGACTCATGGCAGTTCTCATTTGTTTAAGAATGTCTACTACAATTTAAGCTCACTAAGAAATGAGTAGTTACTGCTTTTAATTTACACTTAGAATAGAATATGTATAAAACTGCATATTAATATCCGCGAGACAAAACCAGGTGTTTCTAGTGACACTAGTATTTCCTATGGTACTTTATTGATAGTATTTTCGAATAAAAAGTTGTTGAGAAAACTAAACTGGAGAATTTTAAAAGTTATTTTATTTATCAACCTCCTCTCCATGCTCTCACGAGTCTTATTTGTGCGTCTCTGTAAAGAGAGAAAATTATCGCCAATTTATTCTCCAGAAACAAGAAACAATATAAATGGCACATACACAAAATGAAATGATAGCCACAGGATTACAGGATACAAAGCGATTCGGACTTTCTCCGAACATGTCTGGTGAGCTGAGTCATCTTCTGTTGGAAGCGGAAACAATCTGAAACCTTGTAGCTTTCCATATAAACCAATTTCTACGCTCGATCTGTTGCTACTTTTCTCCGGTTGATGGCAAACCTTTCCAAATCAAGCACCAAGATGCGATGCTATGTTCTGAGATTTCCCCGAAAGAAAGGGAAATCTTACAAAACATCACACTTTGCTTCGAACACCAAAGCACGTTGCTTCTGTTCACCAAAAAAGCACAGCAAAAAGTTAAATGACAATTCACACCCGCTGAGAACGGGCTTGAGCAACTCCTCATCTAGTACATATTTATGTTGCTTATGTCTTTTAGAACTCCAGTATTATACTCCAATAAAATTCTTGTATTTTGCACTCTTATTTCAGTACAACTTATAGCTTTTGATGCTTGTGTTTTGTGGTTTTTTGATTAAGTTCTAGTTCTTTCATCCAAATTGGATTTTACAAACATTTTGTTAACTTTTGAAGAAGCTTATTTTATCTGACATTTGTACAGTTGCGTATAACTTACAAAGCGGACAACAGAGCGACAAAGCAAGTTTTCAGCTGTTCCTTGTCAGTAGATAACCTCACATTTTAAAAGAAAAAAGATTTGGTAGAATTCTACTAGACAATGTTTTATTGAGGCCTAAATGCACACTTTGTTTCATGTAATTATTATCAATTTTGGGATTTTGATTACAACTCAAACTTTTCAATCATTTTGAATACGAACTGCATATTCTACGGCTTCAGCAAGGATCTTGAAAATTTAGCGAGTTATCATGATGGTTGTTGTGGAGAGTTGTAGCCATTTTAGAGGTCAAGCAGGAAATCGCCTGGTGAAAAATCATGGTGATGAAGAGGGGCATTCATTAATTTCCAAAAAGGTAAAATTGCAACAATTATAAATCAACCCAAATAAAAACGCATAACATGAATTGTTATGTAAAATGCTTCATAACTCACATCTATAGCATTGTGTATTAATGTATTGAAATTTGCATACTCATTATGATTCCTAATTGTTGCAATTTTACCTTTTTGGAAATTAATGAATGCCCCTCTTCATCACCATGATTTTTCACCAGGCGATTTCCTGCTTGACCTCTAAAATGGCTACAACTCTCCACAACAACCATCATGATAACTCGCTAAATGTTCAAGATCCTTGGGCTTCAGCAGGTCTGAAACAACTTTCTGCATAGATAAAAAATACTTCAGCGCTTGCTCAAGCGATTCACAGAAAAAAGTAAGTAAACGAAAACTAAAAAGCAGGTAACATTTTTAAAATAACGAAAAACGTTACATTTTATTATTTTCTACAGGACTAACATAAAAGGAACAAATTCTATTTTATCAGAGCATGGTTTGGCTTTACAGGAATAAACTCACATCACATCCAAGTTTCTCCACCAAATCAGTATGTACCCGTGTTTTTTTAGATAAAAACGAAATTGCAGTCAAATAGGTATTGGACAATTATTGGGGTTGTTTTACATCTTTTAATCCTGACATAGTAATTCATTTAGGTGGCATGTATAAGCCTAACCAAAACCAGGAACCTTTTACGGCATACCAAAAGCCAAACATTTAAAATAGGATAAGGAAGCAGAATGCTGATTTTTTCATATATTTCTGCTAAAGTAAGTTTTTTAATGCCAAAGAGAAAGAGAGAGAGAGAGAGAAAGCGTAAACCCCATGAAATTCGAAATATTTATTTATTGATGAATTTATTTTCAGGATTTAGTGCACCAGGGAGTAGGCCAATAGAACAATGAAAGTGTTAAAACATTAGAACTACAGACACGCGCTAAGCATAAAACGCACACCAATCAACCTAGCTGGAAACGCGTTGCTGGTGTTGACAGCATAAAAGCAGTTTAAACCCAGTATTTTTTTCAGAAATGAGTTTTATGGGTTTTATTCCATCTGAAAGCCTTTTCATGTTCAGTTGAAACATAGAGTAAGCAATAAAAACTATGCAAAGTTTATAAAATATGCAAAAACAAACAATGCAAAAAGTAAAGTGCATTAAATTTTCATGGATTTTTTTTACCCAAAAACCAGTTATAAACAAGCAGCTTATCACCAAAGCGAACAAATTATGGTAAACAACTTAGTGCATGTTGAAAATTCAAGATTGGCAGTAAGATATTTTTCAGAATACTTGCGTATCATATAACCTTTAACAGAATTGTCATCTCTGAATAGAAGGGGTAACTTACGGAAAGTAAAAGCCCTTTTCATGTCAAGTGGTCGATATTTTATTTTTCTCTTTTAGATCTTAAAACTGTTTGCACCCATTGAAGAGTGGGCCTGAGCAACTTTTCATAATATTCCTATATTGCTATCGTATGGCTGACAAGCATACAAGTTTAGATTTAACCCCTTTCTTTTTGCATTTATTAGCCAGAATCACTTATCTTAGTTTGGTTTAGTTTCATATTTCTTTTGTTCAACGCAACAAAAAGCTTTGAAAAAACCGAGTTGTCGGGATATTTGCTTTGCCTCGAGATTTTATCTCCGAATGAAAGGCAACTCGCACGAAACGTGACATTATGCTTTATACCAGGCTTTTCTCTCTGGCTCTAAGTATACTTGGTGTGAAAGCTGGATGTTGTCACCCACTGAGTGAGAAGAGACTCGAGCAAGGGCTCATTTAACATTGCTTGCTTCAAACGTGGATGGGTGAGGTAGAGTAAATTTTTTACCCCTTTCTTAAAGCTTATGCCTGCAGTTGTTGTTTGTTCGTCTGAGAGAACGGACGCTTACAAGTGAAACGGAAACACTTTATTTCTTCAATAGCTTGTACAATTTTTGGTAAGTGAAAACGAATTGCAGTTAAATCTCTGTTTCAATTTTTTTGGTGTACATAAGCGTTGCAGAACGTGAGCAAAATTGAAACTAAACAATGTGAAAAAAGTTGATGTGATTGTTAAAAATCTGATATGTAATTCCAATTTTGTGTAAGGTGGGATTTAAATTTAAAATAAACAATAACAAATAAGAAAAAATATAGTTAACTTGAACATTTTTAATGCAAAATAAACTTGCAATATTACGTGAAATATGATAAGCAATAAAATTAAAGTAGTGAGAAAGCTTTTTTTAAGAATTCCGAAAGCAGCTGAGTTCTCTAGTTGGTGAAAATTGTATCTAGTCAAAATGTATTAGCCAGAATGACATTTAAAAATTATATGTGGCGAAGTCATTGACAAAACCATATTTTTATCATCAATGTGTATAGCTTGCCGGAACACCTTTTCAGCAATGGAGCCAATATACAACACCAGTGCCTAGAACAACAAGATGAAATCATCTTTTGTTTTGGAATGAAACTTATGACCAGTTTCACTAAATAAAAAGCTCTTCATGTTCCATGAAAACATTCGCTGAGGCAAACTCCCATAAGACTTTCTTGGACTAAATTTTAAAAAGTGGTGATGTAAGTAAAAGCTGAGCTAATTTTGAAAATAATGTTGTATAAGGATAGCATCAAAAACAAATAGGACGACTGCCCTGCAACAAGCTGAGATAGTGCTTTTGTCTCGAGTTGTTTCGCAGCCAGCCGTTTCCGAGGGAAAAGGGAGTCACACGATTCTCAGAGCATTTTTTGATGGGCTCCTAGTCCACTGGGGACGGACTCGAGCAAGTGATCATCCAATATTAACATTGCTATCTGAAAAGCCGAGTGAATGGTGTTGAACCCTTCCCTTTCCTTATAGCTGCTCGCGTCGTACTTTTCCCGGCAGTTGGAACTTGACTTTTTAAAAAATGAACATTTGCAAGTAAAACCGAAAAGTTTAAGTTTCTTCATTAGTCCGAAATTGTTGACTTTGGCAAAGTGACGCGACTAGTAACACGCAGTTTACGAGCAATTGGTTAACATTTATATAAGCATTACATCAACATAATAAAACGTGAAAGTTTAGTCAATTCAAAACAGAACAGAGACATTGGTTCGGTTTATTAACCGGTGTGAGGTTTATAAAATATAAAATCTTCTACAAATCAAAAGCAAGTGTTGTTTCTGTAATTCTGATGACTTCGCATCAGAATTAATGCAACTTTATACTTTTGGTAGCATTAGAGCTGCACACGATTTTTTTGCAAGAAAGGCGAAAGTTGCATAAAATGTGCAGACGATGTTGTTCAAAGCTGTTTTTGATATGTGATTTGTGGTGTAAATGTGTAATATTAACGTTTTTTGTGCACTTTGAAGAATTGTGTTTAAAATAGTGCTGCAAAACACTATTCTCAAGTACCTAGCCTTACCTTCCAGTGGCTGAAAAGCTTGATGCGCATATATTTATTATGTAATCTTAACATGATTGTGACATTGGATGATGCAATTGCAATTGTGTGCTCTATTCTTAAGCACTTGGATTTTTTCATTCGCGTAGAAATGGAAATACTCAGAGGTTTAGTCACTCCAGTACCATAAAAACAAAGTACTACAAAAAATTTAAGTTTTGGCGAAAAAAAGCCAAAGTGGAAACGTTTAACATCCGGAGGACGTAGGAACGCAGTTAAAGCAGCAAGAAGCGCAGCACTGCAGTTCCCGTAATGTTTGTATGAAAAATGAAAGCAAAGAAGGTAATATTTTTCAAAGAAAGAAAATGCATTCACTATTTTAAATAAAACTGTAGAAAATCTACGTTTTACTTTCTTTTTTCCAGAAGAACATGTTAATTCATTCACCAGTCAATTCAATTTTCATCTGAACTTGGTTACCTCACCAAGACGTCATGACCTGCTTGTGTCCTCCTCCCTTGTGCTTCAGCAAATTGGTAAGTACTTGTAATTTTTAAACTGTTATAGCGCTAAGTGTAGTAGAACTAGAAATAAGAAACAGAGCTAGTGGATAGTGTGCTTTGTTTTTTACAAAATATCCAATTTCAGTGACTAGATCATAATTTGCAAACAGATTACGACTATGTCTTAACAGCTCCTTGAAATTCATCAATTCATAATATTCATCAATATTAGCATATTAATCAAACTTTTAATTTTAATAGATAAAATTTAACAAGAATGCCATTTAGGTATTGAGCGAATCAAAATATGATGGTAGATTACGTTGGTTCTAAAAATTATACCATTATCAACTTGCTTTGTAAAGTGTGTTTTCATAATGCAATGGTATATATGATTCAAGAATGGAATGTGAACACAAAAAATTGATCTATTTATTTTAAATACATGGCTAGGGCAATAGAAGCTAAATGGTAAAAAATGTAGGAAATTGAAAAGCAAAAAGTACACAAGTTTTTGCAGGCATGTAGTATCAATAAATTTCAAAGAGGCAATAGGCAATAGTCTGCAAAATGAAAAATGTCACTTGAGTCCTCATCATCATTTATTTTCCGTAGAGCAGAAAACCGGAGTATTAAACCCAGTTTCTGCTGAAATATTGCTGCGATATTTTATAACCATTGCAATACAAAAGATAGATTTTTGCATCAAACTTATCTGATATCTCAGATAAGCATAACTTTTCCATCTTAAACTTCTTAAAATTCCTTTAACCAAACCATTACAATGGTCAAAACAATGGTATGTTCATTTTAAACACCTTAGTTCAAACAATGGCAAAAATCTAATTCAATACACCTGCATCATTAGAATCATGTCCTTGAAGTCCTTGGAAACTGTTATAGTTTGGGTAAATATACGTCTTTGTCATTGGCATCATCCGTTTAAGAAAGTACAGCTATTTTCATAATTGAATGCCTCAACCAGTTAAAATCACTAAATTGTTTTTCGGACCACTACAAGTACAAGGACTAGATTTTTTTACTATACACCATTTTGTGAATGACACAAATTGTGAAAACGAAACAAGTTTAAACTTCCATTATGCAATTAAAAACTAGAATTCATTTACAATCTTAACTTTCCAAGCCCAGTAATAGTAACTATCTGTAACTTGTTAGTGGAATTATTACCTAACAAATTTTGGAAGCTGATGTTCCGAAAAGGTCTGTTATACATTATTTATAAACAGCACAACCATAAGCACTGGCACCAATTGTATTAATTGTTAGTTACCCGAAACTAATCCAGCAAATTTATTTTCAAATACATAATCACAATTGGGTCACAGGGTGTAAAAGAATTTAAAATAATCATGTTCTAAAAAAAGAGCTTATGTGTTTTTGCAACAATATTTTAAATGAGAGAAAAACGTATACAATTTTAGGATTATTTGTAAAAAAAATCTTTTTCTAATTGATGATTTGATTACCTTATGTAATTAAAAACTTCCAAAATGTTTATTATAAGAGCACCAAAATATATCATTTAAGTGCCATTCTTCTGCTTTCACTTTCCTCGTACAGATGGCAAATCCTCAAAAGCAGGCTCTGTTATACGGCAAATCTCTTTCATTCCCTCTCTTGCCTGAATTTACTACGACAAAAACACACATAGGACAGATAAGCTGACAACATAACAAGAAAACACACTCGGAAACAATTGTCAAGTTAAACGAAAATTTGTACGCACAACCAAAATGAAATGACATTCAAGCATAAAAAGCTAGAAATATGATAAACCATATCTAAGCTGCAGCGGAAACTTGAGGAAATGTGCAATTTTCGTCACTGAAAATCTCACAACGGCATCGAGATAGATAAGCTGTTTACTACCGCTGATTAAAAAACGCAAGCCTAGAAATCTAGTTTCTAATGCATTGCTGTTGTTGACAGCTGGAAAGGTGGGGTTGCGATCAAAATGTACTTTAAATACTTCTGGAAAAACATATTCTTCATTCATACACACAAGCAACCTTTTTTAGAACAGAGCAAGATGAAATCATTTTTTTTCTGGAATAGAATTCATGGATTATTTTATTGAACTAAAAGCGTTTTTGTGTTCCACGGTAATTTTTTTATCTAGTGTTTGGCAAATGTATCATATTACTTTAATCGTGTTTTAGTGGTTTTGTAAACCATGCAGGAACACAAAGTGAATCCTTAACACATTTTTTCTGTCAGATGCACTTTGTATGCTTATAACGTTTAGAAAATGAGAATTGAGTGGTTTGCGATATCAAAATGTTGTTGTTTTTTAAATGCAATAAATTTAGGAGATTTTGTTATTTTTAGTGAGCGTTAAGTGACTCAAAAATAAACAATTTCTACTTGTCATGGTTAAGTGGCTAACTGAAAACTTGTGAACTTTTGTAGAACTTTCTCAGTTTCTTCTGTTATTTCTGCTACAAGAAGGTATATTTCAATGGCAAAGCGTAAACTCAGTGTGGACGTATGCCCATTACCCACGGGTTGGGTGACCCAGTTAAACCCGGGTTTTTGGGTACCCAGCCCACATTGTTTTGAGGGTGGGTTTTAGGTAAAAGTGGGCTTTAAAAATAACTATTTAAAAAAATCAATTTTAAAAAATATGTGATCTTTTTGCTTCATATAATATCGAAATTTTCCAAAATATTCATAGTTTTTGCTTTTAGGAATCAATTGTTAGGTGATTTCCTTACTGAGCAACTGCCTTTTGGGGCGCCAAATTCTTGGCGGGTACAGAATTTAGTGCATGATATTGCAATACCCAGATATACCCACTTTACCCAAAAACCCAGATAAACCCGGGTGGGTAGGGTTTTTGTGAAAAACCCGCGGGTTTCGTCCACTCTGCGTAAACTATATAAAATTTCGAATCCTTTTCACTGTACAGTTTAAATAAGGATTTTTTGGATGTAGTGCATGAGCAAACAGATCATTCAGAAAAGTCAAAGGGAATAAGTTAAAGCAGCAGATCCCCGCTGAGCGTACAATGCGTACCTGTAGGTCTAGTTTCAAATGCGTAGCTGGTTAGACAGCAAAGGTTGACAAAAAATTTACGCTTCTTGAATTACCTCAGGTTACCGCATTTTGGTTAGTTTAGTTGAATGTTATTTCACTTATCCAGCTCACCATCATCCATTGGGAAAAACAGCTCGTGAGGATGATGGCGTTGTCTCCGGATTTTATCTCCGAATGAAAGGGAACATGACATTCTTTTTCACGTCTAATCAAAGTAAGCTACCATAACCTTTTTCTTGTTCATGTGTTAACGTAAAATCAAGCCAGCATCTTTTTGGTATAGTAATATGAACTTTTAGCTTGGAAGGTTACAAAATGTTGTTTCCAAAACGTTGTTAATCTTTAATCTAGGGTCTAATTTTTACAAAGCATTAACTCTATGATTGGCTGTAAAAATTGCAAATTTTACATACATCATAGTTATAGGTTAGCAGGTAAAAAAAATATAGCAACATAACGCTAAGCAATGTATGCTTCTAGGGCCCAGAAACTTCGTAACATAACAAAAGGTCCTTTTGATTGGTCTATACACAAGTTTTATTAAAAGCAACCATAATAAAACTCCAACCAGTTCACTTTCACAATATACTTCAATTTTACAAACCTGTTTGTCAAAGAAGCACAACAGAACGTCACGTCCTCAAACGTATCTTTGATCATCAAAGTAATTTAAAATCTTATCAATAATAAATACCATAAATTGTTGATTCAAAAATTTAATTTAAATCAAATTTACCTTGGTACAGAACCCGAATGAAAAGTTTTACACAATGGTCAAGTATAATATATTCTGTACTAATGCGCAGAATGCTTAATGGCTTTTGCCAAAACTATAACCTAGAAACTGAATCCAAATAGAATTGCACTACTTTCTTAACTAATGACAATTTACAAAACTGAGCATACTGGCACCTAACATTTATTCCAGTACTTACTTCAGGAAGAGTTTCTTTCATCAAATTTTGGTGAAATGAAATTACCAGTATAACTTTTTCTTCAAATTTTTCTTTATTGTGTGTATGTTGGTACAGATTCAATTACTTTTGTTGACAACCCATTAAATAAATACCGCAATCAGAATATTGAAAATCCGTTAAGCTTTTCACGCTTTTTAGTTGATCACGCGGATCATATTTTTATGACAGCTACTTGCAGGATTTTGATACCCAGCAAAATGCAAAGTATGATATTTAGTAGTAGATTTTTCCCATAAAAATTTCCAGAAAATTTAATATATTAGATATCGCAATCATAAAAGTATCAATAAAAACAGGCCATAATGTATGTTTTAAGTATTTAGGGAATTAACGTCAACATAAATGTATACACAACTGTTATTGAGTGGCTCAGGAAATCACTTGGAAAAAGCTATTTTACTTATTTCATACACATATGTTTATAGATTAGAGCAAAACTTGAAGACATTATTTACCAGTTGTGATCAAGAACGGGCTGTTTTACATTAACGAATCTCAGCTAAAAGTTTTTTTGTTCCAAGATAACGCTTACAGAGTTATTAAGCAGTCATATCTTAGCTAAATTTTTAGATTGGATTAGATAGATTTGTTTTTGTATTAAGTTTTGTATTGTAGAATTGGAAATTTTCCACGTAGCGGAAATCAAAGCAACGCACCTCTACAAAATACGATAGTTCCGCTGGGATTTTGCTTTGTCTTTGAGAGTAATAAAGTAAATCACCTCCGAAGGATAGGGGAGGCTTACAAAGCGTAGCAGCTTTTTTAACATGAAAGCAATTTTTCCTAGCTCCGAAGTTGCTGGGTGAGCAAATAATAGACTTGCATTGAGCTCTGGCTCTAGTAAATGCTTATATAATTATTATATTGCAATTTGTATTGTTGCTTAAGGCTGTGGACTGTGTCTTAACAACAATTTGCACTGTTTTGAAGGTGACTATCCTGTAAGAATCCATTTTAAATACGGTTTTTGCAAAAAATTAAAGAAGTCTAAACGCTTGTCTTTTTTAAAATGCTTAAAGTATAAGATATCGTTTGAATCAAGTTGATATGTCAAGTTGTGCTTGAGTAATTAAGCTAAGTACTAAGCTATGATTGGAAGCTTAATTACTCATACACAACTTAACATATCAACTTGATTCAAACGATATCTTATACTTTAAGCATTTTAAAAAAGACAAGCGTTTGGACTTCTTTATTTTTTTTGCAAAAACCGTATTTAAAATGGATTCTTACAGACAAGTCACCTTCCAAGCAGTGTTTGGCGTCAAAAATACATGGTAAACAAGGGCAATTGTTGTTAAGACACACTCCACAACCTTAAGGTGGGATTGTAAAAATTACTTTAAAATGCAACATTTTTAACTCATGCCTCTATTAAGTAAAAATTGTGAAACAGGACAGCGCGAAAATCTATTTTAAAACAATTACTTCTTGTACATTCATTGGAATATTTTATTAACTTAAAAGACATGCAATAACATATTAAAAACTTAAAATAACACGGACTAATATTGATTAAAAGGGCAACAGTACAATCTCATAAAAATTGCCACGCATCAGAGTAATCCAAAAGTTTGTATGCCTTACCAATAAAATGAAAAGCATTGAAGCGTAAAAGTGCTGAGAGCAAGGTAAGCAATCTTTTAGAATGCTGCCGAAGCTATACGGAATTTACTCTCTCTATGTCACTGGAAACCTTTTGAGAAAATTAGTTTCCGAAATTAGGTAAACAAATTAGAATGTTGGGTCACGATAAAAGAAAGCTGCTGACACCGCCGTGTTTCTGGCGCGGAGCTGGTTTTGACAGCTTAAAGAATGGAGTAAGGGTTGTGATAGAATACAAATGCGTTTTAAATACCCCTGGGAAAACCGTTTAAGCAAGTTTTAGGCAAAAATATAAGTTCCGATTTTGTTAACGATAAAAGCTTTTTCGTGTTTTAAAAACAATTCACTGCAAAACAAACCCATAAGACCACAGCATGTCCAAAAAAGCAATCATCATAAAAGCTATGAAATTTTTAATCCTTTTTTACCCCAACCGGTTTTCAGGGAGCAGCGACCCAGACAACTAAGAAAGAATATTAGAAAATGAAAGGATTCCAGATTTTTTATAAAAAAAAGATTGTTTTTTGGATTTGTATCATTTTGCCAAAACGGCGTTTTAGCGGTTATGCGGAGCCATGCTAGAATGCAAAATGAATTTTAAACACTATTTTTTCACCTTTCTGACAATTGCATTTTATATGTTTAAAACGTTTAGGAGAAGAAAATTGAGCAAGTGGCAAAGAGACCGCTGATACTTCATATTGAAAGCAGCACGTCCAAATGAGACGGCAGACTGGCTTTGTCTTGATTTATCAGGCAAAGCATCTCCGAGCAAACGGGGTGTCGTATTACAGCTGTTTCCCTGCCTTATTTCTCCGCTCCTAGTTCAAAAGGTGTCAAAACTGTTAACAGACTTTACTCATACTGTGCTACTGTTATGAGAAAAGAAAATGTTGGGGTAAGAATGTAAGATTCTACTTTGGCATTTTCAATTATCTGCTTTTAAATCCATTTTCCTATTTTTTTCTTCAGCGCAGAAAAATGTTTTTCAAATTGAGTTTTTACAGTTGACAAATAAATTATTTGATACTGAATGCCTCACAAGCAAATGAGACCACTGCCTTGCAATAAACTGGCCAGTGGCTTTGTCTCGAGTTTTTTAGGCAAGCCTAGTCTACGAATAAAAGGGAAGTTGTACGATCGTCACAACATTTTTTGCTTTGTTCCGAGTCGACTGGGTGTGGAAGCTGCTTGTTGACACCCACTGTGCTCGGGCTCGAGCAAGTTCTTCTCTAATATCCGCATTGCTGACGTGAAAAGCAGAAAGGAGGGTGTTGAAGCAAAATATTTCCCTAGTGCTAGATGTATTAACGCTTTTCCCGCAGTTGGAGTTCGTCTTTCTGAGAGAATGTGCGGGTGAACCAGAAGAGTAATATTTTTTTGGTTGGATTAAGTTGTTTCTACAATGAAGGTTATATCTTAACGCATTAAAATGTAATTCAAAATCCAGTAAAACATTTTAAATGTAGCAGTTTTCTAAGCCGTAAACAATTAGAAAATTCAAAAATAAAGTAAAAGTGTTGCTGTTTTGAAGAAAATTTATAAAGCTGTTTTGTGAGAGTCAGTACCAAGTTCCTTAATTATTACATGGGAGGATTACGAAGAAACTAAATTTTATGCAAATTGCGGGTATATATAAATTCTTGTAGTCCTATTTATTTTACACTGGATTGAAATTAAGAGTGAGTGATAATCTTAGAGGAGTCTCAGCAGCAAAAATTTTTGGTTGGCAAAAGTTGTATTAACAGTGTACACATTATTATCAAGACAGAATTTGAAAAGTGATTTGTGATTTAATTGTGTAACATTTTGAATTTAGCTCTGGCAGTTAGACGGATGGCATTTTAACTGCTTTAAATTCAATTGGACAAAAGATTTGGTACGTGTTCGTTTTTATTATTCCAACATCTAACGGCTTCTATCTTTAAACCCTGAAATTTTAAAACGTTTAGCGGAAAATATATCTCTAATAGCGTGTTTGCATTCAAATAGACAACGTACTTTTAGGAAAATAATCACTTTTCAGATGTATGACTTGAAAAATGTAAAAAACCTTGCCACAAAATCGTATGCGTCCGTGTCACTCCAAATGTCTCTTGGAGGGGTTGTTGTCACTTTCCAGCATTTAAAGTGTCAGTCAATGAAACTTTAACTTAATACTACAAAACAAAACAGAATTTTATTAGAGTTGGTTATGCTCACATAACTACGACATGCATTAAAGAGATTTTATGGAAACCTTTCAATAATGAAATATTTTACAACACGTAGCTTCGTTACCAACAATAACATGAAAAAATTCTCAAGGTATCCGTAGGCACTAGGTTGAAGAATAAACACAAACAACATTTTTTGAAAGTTCAGTTTTACGGAAGAGTTTTCTATTAATTTGGTAAATATTTTACCGTGATAATTGATAATACAATTTAAATTTGAAAAACTTGATGCATTTTCAAAATGCTAAACTGGAATGATTTTTCTTTCCAAAGAAAATTCTACATAGTACTGCTCAAAGCAAACCGCATTCACCCACATTTTGTTCACATCAACGTGGAAAGGAGTTTTATTTACATATAATTATATCAAAGGAAATATGCTTGGAAATCAGCACTACTCTCAAAACTTGTTAACAAGTTTTGGAATAAGTATTTTTAGTAAATTTTAGAAGGAAGGAAAGGTGCAGGCAGCCGCTGATAATAAATCGGCGACTTAGAAACCAAGTTCATGATGCGTTGCTGGTGTTGACAGCCAGAAGAGTGGTAGAAGTGTGGGAGTATTAGCGCATCTAACTGCATTTTAAATACTCCTGGGAAAATTCGGCTTTCTTTCTGCTTTCTGGCACACAAACAAGCTGTCTGTTTACCACGGAGCAAAAAGAAAGTTCAACCTTTTTCTGAAATGGAATTTTTCATATTCTGCATTAAAACAAAAGCTTTTCGTGTTCCCTTGACACATTTTTTGCGCAAAACTTTAAAATACGCAGTATGCTGTATTGCAATGTGAGTATTAGCTATTAAATATTTATTAGCTGTTTGAAATCAAACCGATTAGAAAATAGCTTAGCAGCAACCCAGAAAAAAATAGGGCATGCTTGTGAATTCAGATATTTGTTAAGATGGTTATCAGTGTATATATCATATATCACTGAACCTATCAGCTTTTTGTAACCAAACCATTCTAAGCTCCATATTGAAAGGGTGTGAAACATATAGACAGGCTTGAGCAATTGCTCACTTATTATTATTCATATTGTGTAACTGGGATGCGAAGCAGAAAAGCTAAGGACAACGTAACATTCTACTTTCACATTTTTTTTATTTGTCTGGTTATCTGGTTCTAGATCGGATTTCCTTTATTTTTTTCCCCAACATCACAAAACCTTTTCCAAATTGAGTTTTTGGATTTAAAAAAATGTATCATATAAATAGATAGCATCAAAAACAAATGAGACGACTGCCTTGCAGCAAGCTGGTATACTGGCTATGTCACTAGTTTTTTAAGCAAGCTATTTACGAACGAATGGGAAGCCGCCCGATCGCAATAACATTTTTTTTTCTTGGCTCCGAGTTCACTGGGTGTGAAAGCTACTTGCTGACACCAACTGGTCACGGGCTCGAGCAAGTGCTCATCTACTATTCAGACTACAGGCGTGACAAGGAGTACGGATGGTGTTGAAGCAAAATGTTTGCCCATCCCTATAAGGATTTTCCCAGCAGTAGGAGTTTGTCTGCCAGAGAGAACGTGCGTATACAAGTTAAACTTAGCCACTCCCAATTTTTTTTGGTTTCTTTAAGTAATTTTACTTTTTAAATACTAATAAAACCTAACCTATTAAGTTTTTAAATTAGCATCACAGCAGCCTGGTAAACCGTGAAAAATTAAAAAAGTAAAAACAAAATTAAATCTTTCAGCAAATTGTGATTTTTAATCTGTTCTTTGGCTCTTACCTAAGTGTGATTTATAAATGGATATGAGGTTTAAAAATTATAAAATCTGCAATTTGCGTATTGTTGTTGCCATCCCACTTGCTTTTGAACAGAAACTGTATCAACAACTCAGTTTTACATTTAATTGGCCATAAAACTCCAAAAGTGTGGGTTACAATTTTTACCTTGCTTTATCCGCTAATCTTTTGGTTGAAGAAAGTTGTTTAAAAAGTTTTGACGTTGTTGTTATCCAAAATGATTTATAATGTTTTCAATTTTCTCTTAGGCAGTTTCACGGAACATCTTCAAACTTGCGTATCCAAATAATATCCGCAGTACCAGTCCTTTTATTGCAATGGCTGAACAACGGGTACTTGTTAAATATAATATCAACATATATGAGACATTAGATAATGCATGTAAACCTTTTTTATAAAAAGTTTCAATTTTAAAAATATGCATTTTCTCTCATTTACGTATAAATAGGTAAACAGAGACGCTCAGCCATTAGCTTTGAACAACACACAAGACAAAACTGCAAATTGTGGCTGGGATGGAAAGCCAAAGTGGAAAGGTTTGAGAGCCTGACAACTCCGTAAATGAATTCAAGCAGCAGGAGCCGCGGGACCCAGTTTAGCAGCAGCAGTCTTGGACACATTCACTAAAAGACTACAGCACTCATTAGTCTACTCAGCTGTCATCCCGGCCCAAGCAATCCTCCACTTGCATCCCACGTCCTTAAACTTCAGTAAATCAGTAGGTACTTCTGTTTTTTGTCGCTGTAATAGAACTACTATAGCAATAAGGTTAGTTAGATTAAATTATAGTAAGAAACACAATTAATTACTAGTTTACCAAAAGTTTACACACTATTCAATCCTGGTGACTAGATAAAACCCGAAAAACGTCTAATAGATAAATTATCAGTTTTTCAGAGTTTACAAAAATGGTAATATAATACAAAAAATCAAGTTCAATTTAGAAAACTAAAAATACCTAAGTGCAATAAAGTTTGCATTTTTACCAAAATGGATTTATTTCTGCCCACAGAACGTATAAGCCAAATGAAAGAACTTTTATTTATCTACAAAATGAATAAAAACGCTTTTCAGGTTAGACTTTAAACAAATAATGATAAGGTATTACTCCGCATTATTTCTAAAAACTTTAGAGTTCTAAACTTTTCTTTCTCTTTGCATTGCAGTAGTGTAATTGTTGAACTTAAGCTTATGAGGTAACTAAGGTAAGAGAAGGTGAATTCTATTGAAATGATAACCAAGTAATATAAGAAATATAGGATTAATAGTTTTCACAAAGGCAGTAGTATTGAGTCTACAAAGAACGGAGATTTGAGTTCCAAAAGAGTTTCCATTTGTATACTTATCATATTTCATTTTCCATTATACTAGAAAAACAACACACTAACCAAATTGCTGTTTCAAACAGAACAACTAGCTAACAATATTGGTGATTTTAAAAGGATGCCATTATCTTTAAAATAATTCTCATATCAAGCTTACCTAATGGTTCAACCTTAAAACAATTTAGAACCTTATAAAGCAAATATTATTGTCTGTAGTGCGCATGAAATTAATTCGCACTTGTTCAATGTATTGGATTGGTTGCAAGCTGCTCGCAAGATCGCACACGCCAATTGAAATATAAGCATAATATATCAAAAGGAGAAATTAGCAAAACGTATAAGATTTTAATTCGATTAGATAGAAGTAGGGCACTTTTTACTAAACCATTTTGCTCACTTTCGTATTAAGTATTAACATTTCACGCAAAATTGGAATTTTAGTCAGTGTTGTATGTGCATTTCTGTGATAAGCTAAACTCACGGTATGCGTAATAGCGTTCTTAAACAAAGATATTAGTAGGGTTGAAGCCTAGATTAATTAACTAGAGCACAAGTTATTTTCATGTATCTCCAGATTTTTAATTCTAGTTTAAGTGGAACAAACAAAAAAGTAAAATCCGATAAATTATTCATGGTGTAATATGCCACAAATCTTTACGTATTACTCAGTGAAAGTTATGATTCCGATAACGTCTTTAATATTCATATTTGCAAGTAACTAATCACATACCAATGTACGACACGTTGATATTAATACATTGACCGCTAATTTTGTAAACCAGAAGAAAAATCCGATACAGCAAAAGCAAAGATTCATCATCAAAATGATTGAATTTAAAAAAGAAGGTTTGCCACAAAGCTTCGGTTTGCAACTAAATGGCAGTGTCTCATTTTTTAAAAGTTTTACACGGTTACAATCTTATTTTTGCTGTTGTTTAGTTTCCCATTAAACTTCAGATAGTACTTAATATACAAATGCAAACAAGAAACTAGAGGGTTCTGCAGTACCAGAAGTCAATAAAACGGATTCTCATCTGTACTGATTTCTGTCACAGAGCATGGTCTGTTAAATACAATTTGAATGAAATCATTTTGTCATAATATACGTACCAAGTTATACCGGTTTCTATTATAGGCTCTTAAGAAAAAGTTCTTAAGACATTCAGTTTCCTTTAAATTGTGAGCCAATGTAGACGTACACACAAGCAAGTTTTTTTGAATTTTCACAGAACTGAAATTTATCAATGGAAGAATTTGTTAAAAGTCTAACATTTTCACCAATACTGCAGTTTGAATAAAGAAATATATATGTGGTTAATAGGATCCAATTGAGTGGTCTTTGCGTACAATATAATTTCTACTGAGTTTAAGTTCAGGCTAAAGATAAACTTCTTGCTTTTGTATAACTTTTACTTTAATTTGGAAAGGAATTTCATTTAAAAAACACCTTTTAAATAACATGCCAGTCTTGGCTTAAAAATCAGAAATATTTATAAAACTCATACAGTTTTTTACATAAAAAAGTAGAAAACAGGATAATATGCATTCTGCATATAATGCAATGCTAGAAGTAGAAAAAATTGAGTATTATACGATATAGAGTTGATTTCTGTCTTAGAGCACGGTGTCTTGAAAGTACTACGATGAAAATCATCCGGTCATAATACATGCTTCAGATTGTAAAGCTTCTAATTATAAATTAACAAATGAAAGTGTCTCTGGCATACACAGAGAAATAATTTAAAAGGCATAGCGACAAACAACTTTTTGAAGTTTTATAAA
>CM056169.1:51595486-51620474 GCA_029691765.1 Entomobrya proxima
CATTAATATGTTATATTTTGCTAACCTAAACATTTAGTCATGAAAGCACATTACATTGATATGCAACCAGTTGTGCTGTTTAAACGTAAAACGTAAACCGACAAGCATCACAGTAAACAAATAGCATCAACAAAATGTAAAATGGTTTATAAACTGATAGGACATACTTACTGAACCTCTATATTTTCCGGTGGTTGCTTGTTTCCAAGATTCACCTTAATGCGTTCAAGTGAGGAACTGTTCGGTTCAAAGACAAGACAGCACAAAATGCAATGTAGCTCACTTCTATAGAATATGGTCATATAATATTTGGTAAGTCACAAATGCACTAGATGCTATTTAATGCAACTATTGTGACCAATATAACGGTTTAAGTGATGCCAAAGATAATATTCTTGCAATCTGATAAAAATTACATTGTCTTCTGCAAATACTTTTCACTCCAACAGTTTTTGTGTGTGTGTATGTTCCTTATTTTCCTGAATTGCAGCATATTATGTATTAAGTTTTTGATAAACTGTGCAATTCCTACATGATAACAATGTTGTAACAAACAAAATTCAGTTGTTGAAGCATTTTTGAAATCAAAATAATTGTATATTCTCCAGCATACTTTTATTTGTATTGTGTCAGCATAATCACACTTATAGAAATTAAGTGACATTTGGCCAAGTGTGAAGTCAAGTACCCTATGTCAAGGTTCTACTGCTAAAGACCAAGTTCCTCTCTGAGATCTCCATTATGCTGTTATGCCAATAAATCATCCCAACTCCAAATTCTGCTTCTAGCTTCGGTTATCTCTGTAGCGAAAGGTTACTAGAATCCATGATTTAGGGTAAAGAGGCTGATTTATATTTAAATCTCTAGCTTTCGCCAACTTTCCGTTAGCCTTTTCAAGGGTACACAAAGGTCACCTGCTTACTTTTTCTTTATGGTATTCAGCTTAACCATTCCAAAATGGAAAGTTTAAGACAAAATAATTGAGAATGACAAACAAGTATATAACACGGATGTGTATATTAGTATTTACATACCTAATTGCTAGATAAAAGAATTGGCATGAGTAACAAAGGCGTTTTCTGTAAGAAACCAGCAACAATATCAAAGTCACATTACTACAAAGGAAAATAACATTTAGCTCATATTTTGAAAAGATGATATAAAATGATTAACTTAAAGTTTCAATACGTTCAAAGGAATGGAATGAAAGGCGATTTCGAACACCAAATACTTCTATCTGGCATTAAGTCAAACACAATGGCCATCTTTAGAACAAACTATTTAAAATAAAATGGAATAAAGTTTATATGCAAAACCACCACTATCATGTGTCTTTATTTAAAGTTTAAAAACCTTATCTGTTTTATACAGCTGCCTAAATTTTGGAAATGTTTTTTAAAATATTTATTTGGCCTACCAAAAACAAAACGGCCAAAATGACCGTTCTTACTATCTGCAACGATAATTTACTACAGCAAACCTAACCATCCTATAATAAACTCTTTCAAAATCTCATTGTCGTTATAGCGTCTTGAGTCATTAAAGCGTGTTTAGGTGAGTTCTGTTGACAGCAGGTGACCTGAAAAAGCTCAGATATTGCTGCTGCTTGTATGCAACCTTTCCACCGCAAATCCAAACGGGGCTTACTCAGTATGATTTAATTTTATGCATGCACATGAATATATAGATATTGGATTGTTTTTTACATTTTCTACATCCCATATTCATGCATAAAATCCGACTTCCTAAGGTCGAAACAATGTGCTATGAAACGCTGACAGTCCTTTAAAGCATTTTTTCTGACGTTAATTTAGCTTCAAAACCAAAACGTTTCCTTTGATTTACCCACATCTCTTGAGTGTAGTTTTAGTACAACAATTTCTGTAATCTAGAAAAATAAATTCAGTTTGACAATATTTCTTGTTTCGTTGATTCTAAGAGAATGAAAACGCATCCATCATCTACATGAGTGGGGCTGAAAAGATTGCTGAAACGTTTGGCAGCTTAAGAGAGAACGTTAGCTGCAGACTAAAGAAATACTAATCGATTTTGCATAAACTTAACTTTTCAATGAAGCTTTGCGAACTCTAGGCCAAGTCTCGTCAAGGAAATGTTAAGTAGTTTTCATAATTTTAACACCTGAGAGTAGTTTATCATTGTGGATTTGAATTTTTATTATCTAGGTGCCGCAATGTTGAAAATGCTCTTATGCTAAAAATAAGGAAATTTGATTATGTTTGTGGTTAAAAACAACAAGCAGAACAAATTACTTTCTTCTTGAAATCCTGTGTTCTAAAGCTTTGGCAAAGTTTTGACATTTAGCTGGCCTTGCTTAGTTGGATTTTTAAGTAGTGAATGCACGTTTAATTTGACTACGGAAGATGTCATTGATTCAAGAGTATTCTGCTGCGGACAACACTCTGGTTATAAACCGTAGCAATCCAAAGGTAACTAAAGCTCCCAAAATTGAGTGGAGGTAGTATCGTTCCTGAAACGTATCTTCTGAGAACTGGGTTTGCAATATCGCGGTAATAGCATTTCTGGCTTATCTCAGGGTACAAGGGCCATTATTTTAAATACAAATCACTCATTAATCTCCTAGCTTGGTGGAAAAGTACAAAAAAATCCTGGTTGATGGTATACCAAAAACGCACTAATCTTCGCATGTTCCATTCCTACAGCAGCGTTACAGTTGCTTACACCATCGTCAAATTGTTTGTGTTTACCTATTGCCTATCTTTATTTGTTTGTTAATTATAGCCGCACTCCCTACAGAAAGGGTAACCCTGGTATGGCGTACGACATAATGTTTTTCGATGCTTTTTACAAATATTCAAAAAACTGTGTTTCATTCATTGTAAACAATGTCACTTCTTTTCATTAATTAGAACTTTACATGGGCGTTTTTCTAAGATTGTTGTGAGAAGTTTGCACATACAATACAATTGTTAGTTACAATTTACCTTTTAAGTATAACAGGGAACTGCATATTAAAAGAAATATTATATAAACGGAAAGAGAAAGCAGCTTTGTTGCTCTTTGAATTACAATCTGATTTCAAATACATATTATTATAACAAAGCTTTACATTTGCGATTTTTTGTCATGGTTGGATGTCAAAATAACAAGAATTACAAAGTATATATGTTGATAAAACGTCTATTATTATATTGTATAAGAGGAACAAATAATTATGAAAAATGTATTTTAAAGCTACAGTAAAGCATGTTTTATTGTGGATTCGCAAGATAATATACACCCACAAACCACTTTCTAATATCAAATCCTCTTACAAATATTCCAATTCGTCCTTACGCTAAATTGAAAATATTTGCTTTGGTTTCATAGTTATTTCTTAGAGTTTATTTTTCTACGTAACTATTCATAACATATATAACAATTTACAGTTTGCAAAGAGTCACGACTTAAAATCAAATCAAACATTGACGCATCCTCAATATTTTGAAAATCCACTTTTTTCAATACATTTATACTCAAACTCACATTATTGATAAACAAACAACAACCGATTAAACCCAAACTTGCAACTAACAGCTTAAATATTTATTTTTATGGAAAGTGAAGGAACCAGTCACTTCCTAAGCGTACACTAGCCATTATACAAAACGAGAAGATATTTGCAGCAGCAGTTATAAGCCACGAGTGCAATAAAGACGAATTCAACTACAAACGCAACATAACTCTTCAGTCTCTTCATCACAAAAACGGATCTTGGGCTGGAGAAAGGGAACCATATACAGTGGCTGGAGGAGGAGTGGAAGTTAGCCGAACCTGTACAAATTAACGGGCTTATTTTCTATTTAAAAACTTGTTGAAAATATTTGCAATACATGCCAATAATTACGTACCTTGAATGAAGCATTTGGCCTTCATTCTGGCATTAGTACAATCAGAATGATAAAAGTTACTGCTGTTGTGAATGAAAGTTGTTCTGCGTGATCCAATGGGATTCCTAAAAGCCACACAAAACAGATTTGTTATTAAATTTGTAAATAATAACTTAATCAGTTACATTTTAAACTCATTTTTGTCAAAAAGGTACTTAAAGCTTGAACTGCATTTCAGAAAATCTATCAGCATACGATTTGTGCATGCATATTGCATTATTTACTACTGCAGCAGCACGTACAATGAATGGTTTAAGGCTAGAAGATAAGACAGGTAGCCAAAGTAGTGCAAAATCTAACCTGACACCGACAAAGAATTGCTAATATTCTGGTTAAACGTTACGTAGCAGAAACCTTTAAAAATGGAAAATGGTTCAAATCAGCACGCACCTGAAAGAGATCCATAAGACCAGCGAAATATCGTCTACTCCACAAAATAATTTTTAAAAAATCAAAGCACTATGTGATGTTCACTTAGGACACCCAATAAAAAGTTAGCTAATATACTGGAAAAAGCAATTCAAGAAAAAAATATTGCGATTATAAACATAAATTATGTCACTTTTAAACATATTCAACGTTTAAAAACATTTCTATCGCAGTTGTTTTGAATTATGTAACTTTTGCTGGTGGTCCTTTGCATTATACACCATCACGTACACATACGTACACATCAGTAGTTTGAATTTATAAAAAAAATCATAGAAACTGATTCATTTTAAAAGCGGAAACGTTTGGTTTTTATTGTAAACCTTACTGTGTATTTATACTCTGATAGTACTGACTTTTTGCATTAGCATAAACACTACACTTTTGGCTTTAAAGAAAAAGCTTATCTTTTTCAGTACAACCAAAACATTTTTCATATGTCACAAAAAATTTGTAAGAGTCAAGCATATACTATTTAACACTGGACAGGAAACTAGTGGGTTATGTTAAAAATCAAATGACATGTACAAAAACATCTTTTAGACCGTTCTCAAGTAAGCAAAAAATATCTTCCTCTTCTGCTCCCGATGTCTCTGCCTCTGCACCCGCTTTCAGCAGCTCTCATGAATTGACGAAGCTTCCAATTGATCCAAGTCAAACCACGACGAAAACTCAAATAACAAGAACAACGGGATATCCCCATTTTGGACATGTTTTTGCTAAAATATGTATGAGCACCGGGAAAACGCGGGAAACCTAGGAAAACACAGAGCTGTCAGCTTGGATTATAGAGAGCACAATTGCATAGAATAGAAAACACTCCATTTCACATGGCTTGCTAACATTTACAGCATAAGAAACGCAGTAAGAAAATGATGTGGTTCTAAGAGAAGTAAGTTCTCGCGATCTTCTCGTGTATCAACATGATAAATCCAGTACAGCTGCCGTGATCCAGCACCACGGAATACAACTCTTGGGATTTGATTTCAGGAAAATGAATATGAAATGAGTTGGCTGTATATCTTCAATCAAATTGGGTACTGCGTGCAAGGCATGAATATATTTTGGATTTTCCAAAGAGGATCCATGCTCCTAAAAACACGTTTATTCATTCATGTTTTTCGTAAAAATCCCCAACTATTATTTTGGAATTTTTTATTCCCCAGAACAAAAGTTGTATATGCAAATGACTAAATGTTCCCTTTACTATATTTTGAACCTTAGCAGTTTGTCAAACAAAAGTAGGATTTAGAACGTGAATACTTTACTGAATATGCCAACCAAACCAGTAATTGAAAGTTTATAAAAAGATATCCAGCTAGCAGAGGACCCAGGACAACAACGGCAGCTGTTGAAAACCAAACAAAAACAATTTGTTGTCATATTAAAAAATCTTTACAGCTTAGAGAATCCTATAGACCCTTAATAATGTATAGTTGCACAAGTTTGTAGCACGAAATATAAAAGCAGTCTAGTTTTTTCAATGAGTTTGTTTTCATACAAGTACCACATATCACATGCGTTTCCCACCTTTCTAGCAATTGAAATATAGAAAGCTCAACTCATGTCAGCACAGTTTATTCAATTTTTTAAACTAAGTGGTATTTTGTTTTTGACCGTAGGCTCATGCTCTCTAGACACGTAATAAATTTCATTGAAAGTTAAAAATGCCCATTTGGCTTTGCATTAAGCTTAGAGTTGAGAAAAGCAATGCCGGTAGACCGTCTGCCGCAGATGGTAAACTATCTATTGTGTTCAGCTTTCACTTGGAACAGTGAATGAGTTGACCTGTCTGCTGCTCTTTGCCGTAGCTTGACTTGTTCTGATTTTGTTGGTGATTCTGTATTCACAACAACATCCATCCGTAAGATCGCTTCATGGGCACTGTTGGTGCAATACGTCCCAAGCCATGAATACTAAAGTAGACACGAAATGTACCTTGTCTGTTGACGTTATTGTTATTCCCCTGCACTACTTAGCACGTGTTTTTATTGAATGTTAGAGACAAAACAGGTTTTTTAATACAAAACTTTCACTTTAAAAAACTTATTGCACAGACTGATTGTTTGATTCATTTAGGTTACTTTTGTTATACAAATTGGTTTCCTGGTTCATTTTTTTAGATCCTCGGTGACTGCAAATATCTATTAGCCATATTTCAAAAATCGATTAAGCGTTTATGTTCAAATTTTTGATTTTTTACATAAAGTTACTTGACTAAAGAAGCATTCGGTTTTATGCCAGGTTGTTGCAATAAGGTGCAAAAGTTATGCTTTCTCTTGCATGTAAAAATATTATGTTCCGCTGAGTAGTTAGCTCAGTTTGGCTCATTTTACTCTTTACGTATATCAATGCGCTACTTTTTTTGTTTTGGAATCCTATTGAGCTTTACAGCTACATACTCAAATGTGACTTTTCCATATAACTTTCCAAGTTTCAATAATATCCTGGGATTAACACGTAATATGTAATATTGCAAAAAAATACGCCTAAGTGACCTACTCTCTAAAAAGCATAGAAAACACACAAATGTATAGCTTTACTGCGTATAGGTTTTTTAGGCTTCAATGGTTTGAACTTTTTGATTTTACAATAAAAGGAAAACAACATGATTTGTTTTTGATAGTTGCTGCAGTAAAACCAAAAGTGCTACTTTGTTTCAGTTGCTATAAGAGCGTTTTAAATTTTTTGTAGAAATCGAAGCACAAAGATTGCCTAAGCTTCTGTAAACTTGGGAAACTTCTCACATCATACCTAAGTGAATATTTTTGTAATGGCAATACAAAATAAGAAGTCGGAAATATTTGGGTACGCTTTCTGGAAACTAGGTGCCCACTTTAATGTTTTATAATACAGTAACAAGCTGTGGCACATAATTTTGTTATAAAGATGAATGATAACACTACAGTAATCTATTTATGGATGTAATTGAAGCCTGAATACGTTAAAATATCAAAATAAATTTGTGTTTACGTGCTTTTGGATTTGGTACCCTGCATTCCCGTGTGGAAGTACCGGCTTTGAGATGCAAGCAATACATTTCCTTGTTAGAAACCCAAATTTAAGTTCCAACTCCTCAACCAATTACACACAAGAAGCAGCCCTCTAATGCCAACAGCCTGGCTACCTCTCAGCAAATAGCGATGGGAGGCGAAGGACAATACCAAGCGCAGTAAGTTTCTAAGCTACTACTGTAAGCAGTAAGGACGGAACAGCAAGCAGCGTTAGTTTAACCTGTTGTGTATTATGAACCTGCATAAACAACTGGACTCATATTTCCTTTACTGCTTTTACACGCTAACCCTAAAATAAATGTTACAGACAATTTATTACTATATTTCTTACAATTTTTGACAGCTTAAAGAATAATGTAAATCATAGATATATATAGTATAATCGATTACCACTCCACTCAATTAAATTCCGTTTTTTACCCAACATATATTCGTTCCCATGAAATTTGCATGCATTTGTTTCAGAAAAATTTAACGGGTTTTTGCTCACCATTTTTCATCTGAATATATTGCACGTTGCTGGGCTTTTTGCAAATATATTGTACCCTGTCTCAATTTATCCATTTTGGTGTAACAAAACTTTACTGCAGTTTTTAATCATCTCAGGTAAATATTTCTGTGATAGATGAAGTGTGCATGTGTAAGGTGAAAGGTAACAGCATTTTCTCTCTATACTTAAACCTCAACATCTAAAGACACACCAAATTGGTCTTGGTCTTCTTTCGCGCTTTTTTGTCAACTGGAGGGTGTTCAAATATTTAAACATGCGGCTTTCGAAATAATAAACCCAACAAAACAGAAAAAGATATCTGATTGTGTCTCATCATTTTATGTGCACACTGCCCGCACACTTCAATCTAACCGCTCTATATAATATATTTTGATTTTCGTGTTTTGACCACATTTTTTACACAAAGCATATTATTCATTTGTTTTTTAACTTGGTCATTGTGATGATATATCTTCTAACATATTTAGAACTCTATCTTTTCCATGAAAATTTGCAAAACTACAGAAATTGAAACCCCGCCGAAAACTTTCTCCAGATTTGGGATAGAGTACGTACAAATTATATGGCATACGCAGATGTGTAATATAGTCGTATTGCGTAGTGTAGTGTTTATTCAAATGAAGGTGAAAATATACCGACAAAATAACAGAATTACTAGAAGCTGACAAATTTACACTGAAAGAAGTAGAAGACTAAGTAGCTTGCTGGCTTGTTGCTTACACTGTCAAGATTATAGGAAGGGGCAACACAATAATATTGAGAAGACGTGATGAGATCTTATTGCTTGTTAATAAAGGCAGTATCCCACATTGATGCAGAGATACTCATAAATTCCAAATTTGAATGAGAGGACAACAAGAGCCCAAACACGTACATTTTACTAGAGAAAGCAGATTCCCCTATATAATGTGTGTACAATCAATTTTGAATTTAGTCATCAAACAGAGACCGACCTGGCAATAATTCATTTCCGGCAGGACGTTTCAGTACATGGGAGAATGGGAGAAAGCAGACAGAAGGCTATAAAATACGTTTGTTCTAACTCTATTGCTGTTGTTTGAAGTGCTATTGACTGTGGCTCATCTCAAAACTGTGTAATAACCAATAATTTCACGATTTGGCGTTAATACTAACCCGTGTAATTTCAACAATAACCATAAATTATTTTTCTTCAATTTCCGGTTTGGAGCATGCATCAAAAACGTTTTAAAGAACGCTTGTAGCCCAAAAATACTAATCAAGTTGGTGGTGTAGATACCGCTGTGTCAACTGTCAACAAACGACAGTCGAAGTTTTTCATTTTACAAAACTTTTAAAAAGTGTTTTGTGTTGGTTACCACTATCTCCTCTTTTGGAAAGAGGTAATGTGAATACTTATTTTTTATAGAAATATTTTCCTATTGAGCCTAAAGGTCAGCTTATTTTCACGAACTTCATAATGCAGCAATGTATAACAGGCTAACCATGTAGTGACGTAAAATTACAGTTTTTCGCCATAAATAATATAGGCGTCAAAATGCAACATTTTTCTGGCCGTTCATTCAATTCAAAAGCATATTATTGTAATATGCAATTGTGTATGATAAATTGCTACTTCTATTAATATTTTGCTTTTGCGTAAACCTTCAGCTTTCTTTTTCAACTTCGAATTGAAAAAACATTGAAACTTACGTAATGAGAACAAATACACCAAAAACTGCACTGTGGGTTTGAGATTCACAGAATAAGTTTACACCTATTGCTAATAAAAAATAGGCAATGGGTTTACAAAAATCGAAAAACGTCTCTTGTCGTAGTATCTAAAATACGCAATGTTATTATTACTGAAAGTGGAAAGTTTTTCACCTCTTTTCATAGATTTCTCAGGTTTAAAAATATCGGCAATGATTTTTGAAAACAAAATTAGTTATGCTAATAATATATTTTGTGCTGAAAAGTCCTATCGGCTTACAGTTCTTCAAATAAGATAATAATAGATATTGAGATACACTATTTCAATGACGGAACAACGTTTGCATGTGCGTTCTGGGAAATTCCCAATGGTAACAAAAGCATGGTGCAAAATATATAAACAAAGACAAGAGAAAGCAGGAAAGTAGTCTACGGAGAAGAACAAAGGCATCAGCTTGTTTACAGCAAGTTGTTCTGTGGTCATACTGCCACTAAAGCAGATGTGAGAAAGCTACGTAAAAATAATTATGCGTAAAGCAAGCCGGTTTTTCTTTTAGGATTTTTTTTTGCAAAAATTGTCTAAATTAACCGATCAATAATTATTTTACTTGGTACAAACCTTTACCACGTTCTTGTCATTTTTTTGGGAAAAGCATTGATATGAAAATATTTATAAAAATACGGCCTGCATTTTTTCCCCAAATTGATAAACATTTCTTCGGAACAAGTAATCAGCCTTCTCGCTCACTAGAGCCATTTCTGAGATTCAACAGAACAGGGAACATTATTGCATAGAGTGGATTTGAATTTTAATGAGCTGTATTGCTGTAGAAGTTGTCCACACTCGACACTTCGTTGCTCTGCGTGAACACATGCTAATGATACAACACTGAACCCTTTCTCATCAAAATTATCAGTTCAGATATCGTGGTTCTTGGTTCTAGGTGAAAGATGAAACCTCCAGAGGGTTTCTGCTTGCTTTCACAGCTCACGCAATATGCAAAATGAATTTGTGATTACAACATGACAATTTGATATTTTAAACGTGCTTTGTGGTATACCAGATAATAATCAGATTATCTGATATAATATATTATCTGATAAAATGTACGACGCATAGAAAAAACCGGCTGGGAAACTGGGTTAGGCTGCTGGAAATATAAAGAGCTTTAGCACAGTGCAAGTAAGTAAAGTGGTGCTGCGTAAATCCAACAAAACACGTGAGAAATTGTCGCATCAGGGAAACAAGTGTTAAGGGTAAAGAAAAAAACTGAACTTTTTTCGTCAAAAATAGCAAACATGTTTTAAGACTCAAGCTATTATTTATTCAATTTAATCCTGCGTTAAGATAAAGCAAAATACATGAAAAGTTACATTTTGCCCTATGCTCCCGTATTCATTCAAGTGACTTTCTCTCATGTCGGGCTGCTCATATTTCCTGTTTACCTCAGCCTTTAAAAAAAGGCCGACTTTGCACGAAAACCTGAAATATAAGCATTTTATACTCTGTATTAATAAGCACTGAGTAACCAAATGATTTGGTAATACTTGGTACTGTGAAACGAACACCTACACGTATTCTTCTGTGTAAACATTTTTGCTTAAAAAACTACAGCCGTTTATATACAGAGCCGCTTTATTGGATATTAAAAGTGATTGTAGAAACAAAATTGGTTTTTCTTGTTCACCTATCGTATCATCTAAAATCCAATTTATAACATATAATGAACTTGGACAATAAAATGTATTCTGTCAACCAATTCCTAGATTACAAAACGTGCGTTGGTTTGTCCAGGGAATTGTATGTGTGTAGATTGAGGAATGCTGATAGCTTTATAGAAATCCAGGAAGAAAGATGAATGCGTTAGCCACTTTACAACAAGCTGAGATCAAGCTGCCATTCATGCAGATCTTAGATGCACATGATTAGAACAGGACATTTTACACATTATTTCTGTTAAAATGAGATTGTGTCATAAGCTTGAATTATCTTATACAATATCTCACAGCAAGTTAACATTTGCTACCACTACCAATGCGTAACGAGCAAACGCGTAGAAAAATAAATGCGTGTAAAACCAACCCGTATTTTTATTGTTTGCAAGATTGGCCTTAATTTTTTTAGAAGTAAGTAACACAAGTAACACAGAACCCATTCCACAATCTCAGCTGTAGAAAGCAAGCAGGAACGATTATTGTATCGAATGCAATGAATTTTAATGAACTGGTCTGGTTTAGAAGTGGTTGTCACTGCATTGAGAATATATCTGCATGTGTAACGAATGCGACTGATGCGTTCTTCGTGGAAATAATATCTGTCAACGAATTGTTGTTCCTGCTTTTTGGGTAGGTAAAGACAAAACCTCTAGAGGGTTTGTGCCTGAGTGCAGAGCTCACGCAACATATAATATGTACTGGCTATGACAGCCAGAATAATATAATATGTAATTTGAACCTGTTTTGAATTTTGTAGATAATAATCAGATTAGATATCTGGACACTCTATGATCCACAGAGAAATTTTGGCAAGTAGCCTAGGTCAAGTTTGCTTTCAATCAATACACTTACATTTTGCACCAGAATCAAATGGCATGATCAAGACACCTTTTTCGGTTTCAAACGATGAATTGAATTTTGTGTAAGATATAAGCGTATATTGTTTAATGAAGTTTTTCCTAAAAGTGGATATTAGCAAGCATTATAAAATATTGCATGCACAGAGAAATAAATTCGCTATAGTTTTACACTATCTGTCAGTTGATTATACGTGAAGTAACTGAAAAACGACAATATTAGAGAAACGTGTTATAGTAGTAGTAGTACTTAACAAACTTAAATGTTATTTATTGGCAAATAGTTGTTGTGCCATTTACAAATCAATTATTCTGCGTGTTTAATACATATCTAAGCTTGTAATATTTTCACCGTCCGACGCAGGATGTTACTACGCATACAAATTACTACGCTACAAACACAACTCTACATGAACATAAAATTGTACTTTGCTTTATGTCGCAACAACAACGCATTCGGCAACATTTCGGAAAAGGTTTTCAGGCTTATCGAAATTTTCCAAAGCACGATCTGACGCATTCATGTCTCTGCTTTTTTTCCAGTTTGAGCAAAAAATAAAACTGCACACATAAAAAACGTATGCCTACTTTCTTTTAGAGTTATGTATTAGTGTTTACTAGTAATACAGAAATCCAATCGCATTAAAATATTATTAAAAGTTTCACGAGCGTATTTTTTGTGTAAAAAAGCTACATGCACGCTCACGCTTACACGCAGTTTACCCTGTTTGCAGTTTAGAATTGCACGAAAAGATTTCCACAGGGAAACTACTTCTTAATATTTTCATTTCTTTTGTTTTGCTATAATTCACCTGCACAGCTAGATGCAATGTGCGTGTCAATGATTATGAGTTTTCTCTGCACACATATATAATACAATGACTATACAATTGTAAGACAAAGAGCAGTAAATGAACCCAAGTTTGAAGTTTTTTTTTGTTTTTTTGCTTTGAAATTTGGCAAAAGTTATTAGTTTTTTAGCAGCATTGCAAAATCAACATTCCAAACACTGAAACCATTTTTCATAAATTACTTAGATTTGGTTATGTGTTTTAAAATGTTTCATGTTTTGTCTCATTTTACAGAACAATCTTGACAAGCAAACCAAAAGAAAATAAAAATGCCGACAAAAATTGCAACTTGTGTTTGGTGGTTGCTGTGGATGTGCTTTCTCTCCAATGCCTTTGCCACTACCATTTCACAGGATGTCCCATTTGTGAAAATATCCAGTCCCAACAAAAGCTTTGTCAAAGGGAAAAACGCAATACTTGAAGTTCGATTCTGCAAAAGTTGCAACATTACCTGCGACCATAATGGTAAAAGCTTGCCCGATACAGTCAAACTGAGAAAGGCGCTGGATCATCTGAATGTCTTGGAGATAAGCCACCTGGATGAGAACCATAATGGGTTTTACAATTGTATGGCAAGGAACAAAGCTGGAACTGCAAACGCTACTTACGAATTGTTTGTGGAAGGTAAAAAAATATAAAACCAAACTGACCAGAGTATCGATTTGAATGAATCAAGATAAAATTTATTTTGTTATAATTATTACTGGTTTTTAGGTCCACCTAAGTGGACAATGACACTAGCCAATTCTACTGCAATTCTTGGGTCTCAACATGAATGGCGTTGCATTGCAGAATGCTTTCCAGAAGCGGCAATTAAATGGTGGAGAGGTACAGTTTAGTTTATATATTAATTTTAGCAAAATCATTCATTGTAAAATAACCTTCTCTGCACTTTTTCTAACTTTCAGTAATCGACAACAAAGACATTCCGCTGGATTCAAATGAGAACTATCTGATTTCAGCCAACTCAACAAAACTGACCATCAAAAAAGTTCGACTTGAGGATATTGGTGTGTACAAATGCACAGCCTTTAACGGGATTGGAAAGGAAATCCAAACGTCTGGCTATTTAACAATTCTCTGTAAGGCTGAATATTCCATTTTATGCTAAAATAAAGCTTTTTATTATAATTAAACATTATGTTTCTTTATAAATTTTTCCCACAATAGTACCCCCCAAGTTTATTGGTGAAACCAATAATCAAACAGTAAGAATTGGGGAAGGACAAGATGCACTAATAGAATTTGCGTTTACTGGGGATTCCATAGTGTTTCCCACTTTGGCAAAAAACGGTAAAAGTCTGGACCTGGCTTCCAGAAAACCCAAAATCGAGTTCCATGTTTCAAGCCCATGCCTTGAGGCATGTGTAATCAAACTGAAAATTCCCAACACCTTACTGCAAGATGCAGGATTGTACAAGATCACGATACAAAATCCTGCTGGCAAGGCTGCAACACAGTTCGTACTGAACGTGAGGAGTAAGTGAAAGTATAATCAAACCAGTTTTTTTTGCTTTGTTTTAAGTTTGATAGTATACTAAACATAAATTTTTATCTTTAAAGCAAAACCAGAGACCCCTACAAATTTGCAGGTGGAAAACGTAATGGCAACCTCTATTACAACTACTTGGAATTTGCCAAAAGCAACACAAAACAAAGACCCAGTGAATAGTGTGCAAGTTGAGTATCGAGAGAAGGACATACTTGGAAATTCGACAGTGCACAACAAAACGGAATGGAAAAGTTTGCAATTGCCTGGCCATGCCAGAAATGGTGAAATCCAGGGTTTAAAACCTATGCAAACTTATGAAATTAGAATAAGGACACTTACCGCGTTTTCCGTAGGAAAAGCTTCAGAACCTTTAACCGTTAGCACTTACCAGAGCTACCAAACAAGTCCCACAAAATGTTGTTGTTACGCCCAGCTTGCCAACCAGTCAAGTAACAACTGAACCTGAAAAAACTGTCAATATGACAGTGAAGAAAATTACTCAGCGGAGCATTTCATTAAGCTGGGGTTCAGCTCTGAAAGGAGAGTCTCCCATATTTGCATACATGATTCACTACAACAAGGGTGATGGGGAGTTGAACAAGAAAGTGCTGAAAAACCCAAAACAGAGAAAATACACCCTTAAGGGACTCGAATGCAACACCAAATATTGGATAAAGCTTGAAGCTGTAAATGCGTCGGATGAGCTTGCTTACAGCTCAGAAATAACTGGTAAAACTGCAGGAACAACACAACTTCCAGCAATCGATATAAACACCATTCTCTCTGGGAATGGTACAGAAATTCGACTAGATATGAGGAAGCTAAACATTGACAAATGCCAGCGTTTAATAATAAACGTTGAATTTAGGATTGTTGGGGAAATTAATTGGCGGACTGGACACCACCAAGGTCATGCAACAAGCACCGGAGCTGACGTGATCACAATTTTTCCCAGGAAACTGGGAATCTACGAGATCTTGGTGAGCCTTAGCAATGGTGCAAACCGTACAACAAAGCGGTTTATCTTAGAGGTTCAAACCAATTCTGTGAAAGCACTAGCAAACTTTGAGCCAAGGAAGGATGTTCCTGTATGGCTGATCATACTTATTACACTCGTGACAGCGGCAGTAGTGTGTGTTTTAATACCTCCGGTTAAAGAAGCTGTAAAGGAGGCACACCGACAAGCTGAAGCATCAGCTTCAGAGACTAAGCCAAAAATGGAAATGGGAACGCAAACTGACTTTGAAAATGCTGAAGGTAGCAATTTCTAGTAATAAGTGTAAAGCTTCCATTTAAAAAAATACAATAAAATAACTATCTAAATGCGAAAAAAATGTTTTTTAAAAATAGAAACCTTCCAAATGAATTATATTGTACTGCCAGCGCAGTCGTACTCATCATCTCAACTAGATCATCCTCAGCCTCAGCTACTCTCTTCAATGCCAGCAGAGTCACAATCTCCACCTCAGCAATCCTCTCCGGAGCTTCAGGTTTCCCCTTCTGACCTAGTCTCTCCGCCTAAACGGGATCAGGAATCACAGACTATTGCTCGGGTTCATTTCTCATCAATCGTGGACGTGTACGTCTATGATTCCTACCCGGTTTCGGATTTATGCTCTACCCAATTGTAAAAAGGTAAATATCCACTTATCCTTGTGGCAGATGATATGTTTGTATAAATAGCAAAAGTCAAACAAATGGCATGAAGCAGAGAAAACCGGGTTGGTCAATTTGTAAAATCAGAATACATTTTGCAAGAAGGGTTTAGAAAACATATAGCATAGCAAATCAGAAATGTTTTAAATTGTGTAGCCAAACCTTTGGTGTTACAATTTTACAAAATACGTCTATTAAGTGTAGTAAAGTAGAACAAAGTGTAAAATAATACAAATGAATTATACTAGTTTATTGCTTCAGTGAGCCAAAGTAAAAATCTAGCAACAGAAATATACATGTATTTCAAGCGTGACATAAATGTAAGTAGTTCCTGCCTTTGCAAAGATTTGTAAGGAACATTTTTTCTTGTGCTTTCTCTTTCTAAAAGCCATTTACATATTACTAACATCAGCGACTCGTTTATTGGGCAATGTTGCTTGTATAAATATCATGTAGCAAAATCACTGAATTTGCTTTAGTAGCAAATCTGAAAGCAAAATCGCATGTCTTAAATATGCATTTAATCATTTTTATATTACGTTAGTCACAGTTTGTCAATAGGTTTTGCCAAAATGGCACGCAAGTTTGTAGAGCTCGTAAAAGTGAATTCTTAGATTGATTTCAATACTAATATTCAGGTGGGACTATATTAATGTTCTATATTATATACGATTGTCTATCAATAAGCTTTGCTAGAACTGTAAAAACTTTCCAAAATGACACTTGCAAAAACATATCATAGTTTCTTGTATAAGTGCAAATAGTTTGTAACGCTTGAATAGCATACGCTACAGAATGTGGGAAAGCGAATCGTCAATAACTTATTATTATAATTCAGTCAATTGCACAAAATTTTGAAGAAGTTGTAATGTATCAAAATTTATGTAGTAATACAATTGTAAAATAGACAGTGATGGTAACTAGTTAATGCATACATTTGCTTGACAATTTGATAGTATATTATAGAATCTCAAACAGCAGAAAAAGATGGAGAAAGTTGTTTTTGTAGGAATAGTGTTGAAAAGGATGTGTTCTCATATTTAAAATATATAAATTGCCCACAATCATGTAGGAATCAAAATACTGCTCCTTTAATAATGTGTTTCTATAATCTATGCAATAAATAATATACAAGAAAAATTGAAAGCTGCTTTTGCTCAAAATGTTAGTAATAATGTAATATGTAGCAGACCCATTGTACCTACAATTTTAAACATGTAGGTAGATGTATTTGAAATTTGACAGTGTAATCATATCTCTGACTAATCACAAAGTTTGACAATGTGTCAAAGTCGGCGTAATTTCAAGAGGAAGGTTTTATTTGTTACCCTCGTTGCCCTGGCTTTTAAAATGGAAACTACTTAAACAAAATGTAAAGGTTTTTAGTACATGAAAATCACAACTTTCCCAAGCAAAAAGGGTATTCCATGTGGTATTGTAGTAGTGCTACAACATGTGTGTCTTTAAATATTGTACTTTGTAAGACAAAACAGAATTGCCCATAAATTTGAATTTGAAAATGTAGAAAATTACAAAATATCACTAATAAATGCAGTTGGCTAACAATTATTAAATCTACGCATATCTGACAACTAATTCATTTATACATTTTGCATATTTCAATGCATCATAATGCGGAAATAAAAGAAGTACAAAATCACACTGATTTTACTAAAATGAAAATAAAAAACGTTCGTGGGACTTACGCAACTCCAGAGTCGTCGCTAGGAATTTCGTTGGGTGGGATTAGCATTGCTTCTGCTAAACTGATGTTGACACGGTAAGCTGACACGCAAATCTGTAACACGGACAAACATCCTTCAATATTTATTTAATTTTAATATGCATATTGCTTTAAAATTTACAGTACCGTGTATTTCAATAGTCTGCATTCCCAGCATCCACTTTTCTAGCTCCGTTTCCAATGTTTAAATTTTGGAAAGTTCAGTGCCACATTTTTTTCTTGTAGAGGCTATCAAAAAGAAAAATAGTTTTAAAAGGTTAAACAGTACGTGATAAAAATTGACAGTTTATCCAAACAAAAGCAGTTTTCCTAATCAAAATACACACTTGTAATAAAACACCAAGTCACAAGTTCTATTCCAAAAAGGTTAGGTTGCTTAGTGAATAGAAGCTGGTGAACAAAAATAATATCTGTCTAGTGGTTTTACAAGTGCCAGTTAATAAGTTCGTGTTCTACCTAATCATTTGCCAAATATTTTGTCATTAGGCAGCACTGAATTAATTCAAAGTAATAGAAGTGGCCAGTTTAACAAGTCAAAATGTAATTTTTCAAAGGATGCACTTTTTACACAAATATGCCAGTGCACAAAGTTTTTGTAAACTTAAACTTGGAATTATAATGTAACCTTTTAAAATTAAAGTTGTAAACTGCTAGCCAAACTGAGTCCATAATCTGGGCTTGTTTATCACACTGAACTGGTAAGAGGTAGAAAAAGTGAAAACTGTAGAAAATTTGTAAACGCACTTTATTTGGTAATTTGAAGCTTACCTTTTTGTAGTTGGTGTGATTATGTGTGTCAGTGATTTCTATTGATTCTTAAAGCTGAAGCACACTTTCGGATGAACAAAATTACAGTTGACCACGTCATAGCTGCTACTACAGTTTTCCTTGCCTGCCAAGCTTCGTTAATAACTCCTGCTCTTACTGGAAATATCACAAAAACAAAATGCTACAGACAAAAGATTTTAAACTGCTAAACGTTCACTAATTTGTAACACGCAAAAAATTTTTACTGCTTTACCAGTCCTTCTTCTAAAGTTTTTTCGCAGTTGAGCATAATTTTAGCTTAACAAACAAACAACACTTTCCACTCTACATGATATTTATTTCCTTCTTTAAACTAGTTTTAATAACGGGTTGAACTTTAGTTACTGGTGTTGTATAATAAAAATAACTTGTGACAACTGTTTAGCAGCTGTTGAAGCAGAAAAAAATATTTTTCTAAGTTACTAGCCAGCCGTGGTGTACCTCCTGTGTTTGTGGTGCGTCTGTTTACACGTTTGCGTATGCGCCCAAATATATGTACATACATACCATATACGCATAATGTTTTACATACATACAAACCATCCTTCCCTGTGTGTATATTGTATGTAGTACTGTGCTGACCATTCTACTGTTACTACTCTTATAACTTATAAGATAATAAGATATAAATGGAAATATCCCCAGTTTTACTAAACACTAAAAACTTTGGTGGTCAGATTTGAAATCTCTATATTTTATTTAACAAAATGTACGCTATTGAAACTTAGCTTGTAGCACAAATTTAGGGTGAAAAGGCACTGGAAAAGGTTAGGAAATAAGGATATATTCTTACATAACCAGAGCTCGAGTAGGTATGCTGTTCCAGCCCGACATAAAACACGCATTTCTGTTTTTTCTTCATCATAAAACATGCATAAAAAAGTCTGTGCCGTATTTCACGTTCGTAATATTTACAGTTGAGTTTTATTTATTTACTTTGAAATTCACACATTTTACAATTACAAGTATTAATAAAGTACTTAACCTATTACTACATTTTTGGACTACATTAAGGTTCCCAAAAATCGGTTCTGGTGAAATGTTTTCAAAAATCCAGCCCAAGTTTTGCCAACAGGAAATTATTTTTGCTTGAAACATTGCAATAACTTTAAAGTATATCACTAAAACTCTAGAAGGATATTTAAAACATAATGTTGGATTAAATTTTTACTATATACTACTACTTTAACAATTTTATCATGTTATTTTTATGTTGCTAAGCATTATTATTTCTAGTGTAATTTATTATTTTTCACTTTAGCAATTCTGCTTTACAAAATTTGCAAAACAGTGAGAAAACGTTGTTCAGACAATACTATCAGTGAAAACTGACTTGCTGCTTACACAAAACTTTTTTTTTCTAGGCGTGACTACTTCATGAACATCATTTTCTGCATAACTCTTCACTTATTTACAATATTTCTTACCTACTCTACAATCTAAAGGATATTTCACATAAAAAGGCTTGCCTGACTCACAAAAGCAGATTTCTGCGATATTCGTGTCTGGATCATCAATTGATTCTAAATCTATTTCCGCAATTGGTAGGTTAGCAAATCTAATGTCCTTTGAGTTGACATTTAGCGTACCCCACTTGGAAACCAAATCAATATTTCCATAAGCTTCTAATTTTATCCCTTGTCTTCCACCATCTAAAAATATGGCATTGGAGGAGTAAATCGAAATTTGACCACTACTTTCAACATTCAGATTACTTTTCGGATTTGATTCGATTTGGGACGTTTGAAGATTTCCCTGGTAACCCAGTTTGTTTTCAATAACTAACCTTTCCGTGGAAAGGAAAGTTTCACTTTCAGAAAGGCTCATTAGAGTCTTTCCATCCTTCGTATGGACACTAAATTTATCAGTAATCACTTTCACTTGGGAATTATCAAAAAACAACCCATTTTTTGAGGATTCCTTTTCAGAGTTTGCTGTGTAGAGCTGAACTTCTGTAGAGCTTTCCAGATTTAGCGGCGTACCCGGTCGGCTTTGTATACTGCTGGTGGTAAGAGTTCCTCTTATTTCACAATTCCCGTTGACTTCCACTCCATCCTGAACTATTTTTAGGGGTCCGGCTCCCTCCTAAGTTTAGAAAAAGCAAAACAAAAGAAAAAGTTACCATTAGCATTTATTAGAATTTAGTTTCAAGTTGGTAAAAATATTGTAAAATGTTACTATTTAAGTATAAGCTTACCGAATTTATGCTCATCATGTTAAGCAGCCAAGAAAGAACTCCAAAATTGATTAACACAAGCACCAGAAACATTGTAAGGGCAGCAGTGAAAATCCCTAGCTTGCAGTCCATTTTGGCAATATATTTGCTGGTATTAAAAAGTTCAGACTTTTTCCTCAAATTTTGCTTCTAATCTTCAAGCTTGCTTTTTTCCGAATGAACAGCAAGAAGGCTTTTTTTTGTTAATATAAGGGAAAGATTTTTAGGTAAAGGGAAAACTCTGGGCTTAAAAAATGGGATCATTCAAATGTCACTTTAGATTCCATTAGCATAAGGTAGAAATTTTCTAAAAAGTAATTTATCTTCGTTGATACAATAATTGACAACAGAAGGAAAACTAAAAGCCCATATTACAGCATTAAAAAATTCAACATAAAAATGTAGCAGGATTACGCTTACTTGTTGAACACTGAATATTTTGAAGAAAATGTGTATATATTTTATGTGTAAAGTGGGTGTCTGTCAGTCACACTGTCAGTTGATAGGGTATAAAAGATTTCCTTTTTAATTTTGTATGAGCACGTTCCAGCAAACAGGAATGTTGAGACTCAAGTCTATACCGCATAAAAAGCCAAAAACTAGTTTTTACAAAAGGCACCAAAAACATAAAGTATTGCAATGAGGAATCACACTTTTACTATAAGAACATGGCATGATTGGAAAGTAGCATCGGAATTTGCTTCCAAAAGTGTTATCACTTAGCGTGTTAAGTTATATGAAATAATAGAGATTGACAGCCTAAACAAAATTTCTTGTTAATAATTGAAACAAATTTCTAAAAAGTGCACACAATCTTCTTTAAGAGAAAGTGTATAGTGTGGCATCAAGTTGAAAGTTGTCAATCAAAACATTCGTAAATTCCAAATGGTTTTGCTACTCAAGCTAGTTAAATCATTTACGACTTTAAGAATAGCACATTATGCCACTTTAAAAAATAATTTGTAGAATTTGATTCAATTAAGATTACTGTACATTAAATATTTCTACATGACATTTTTGAAATATATCTTTCTCGTTTTGAAAAAATTCAGAATTCTTCGAAAAATTAAGCTATCTAAAGTTTAAACTCAGCATTAAAAAATCAACATGATGCTCATTGTTCTTGAAAAGAATAACTTCTGACTAGTAAGATGTTAAAGCGAAAGAAAGCTACTTTGGTTGCAACGTGCTTTGCACCGGCAGCAAAACATAAAGTGGCATTCTTTTATTAATAAATAATGGAAGTAAAAATTGTTGCGTAAAATGTAAGTTCTGTTAGCAATTATCAAAAATATGCACGGCAGCAGCGAATAGTAACACGGGTAAAAAATTTTTTTGGCTAAGTAAACATGTCACAAACGTCATGAAAGGGTGTCATGTCAATCAATAATTGAGTAAGTAAGGGGAATAATGTAGCATTTTTTTGCCAAACGAACCTTTCTTGTTATTCTATAGGTTTGTTTGTATTTTTGTTGCATTCATTACAAAAGTGTTCAAATATATTTTGAGTGGCAAAGGCATTCTGATTATTTAAAATGAGAGCGTAAACAATACACTATATACAGAATATAGCTGGCTTTTATGTTCGATGATGAAATATATGACATGAAAAAATACCTGTTGAACTAAAAGTTCATCACGTGCTATTTTATGAATTTGGTTATATTTAGAAAAACTTTCTTGCGCGTTTCCAAGTACAGGTTTTGATTAAAGGTTTCGCGACACACATTTCACTTGGTAGTCCGAAAAACTTGCATAATATAATATTACCAACCCAACCTTAATAAAAGTTTATAATTTTGGAAACGTTACAAACAGTTATATTGGATTTCTTTAAAGTTGTTGAACTTTTTGATGACACTTTTTTTGCATCCAAACAATGGGGAACGGATTGACCGAATATTATGTTGTTGCATGAAAACATGTTTAACCAAAAGACACATATATACTTACAAAAGTACTTTTTATTGCACTATGCTGGTATTTTACACACAGGAAACTACTGTTGTCAAATGCCGGATTGGAAAAAAACTTTTTCTTATACACTTCATACTCACAAAGTAAAACATTAATTTATATATACATATAGTATACGATAAATTATATACTAACCCATTAACTCAATAAAGTACACAGTTTTGGAAAACTTGAACGCTGAAGAGAAAGTCCCCGTCACAGAAGTGGCATTTATTTGTTGAATATCTGGACGTGGCCTATGAACTAGAAACCTGTGCAAGAGCGTGTTAATCAGAAAAAATGAAAATGAACGGGGATAATGTATTCACTCTCTTATGCCATAGTCAGCTTCCGTGTTGAGTGCGCTCTTCAGAAAAGCATACATATTAAGCAAGACAACAAGAGTTGATAAGAAGGGTGAAAAAAACATTGAATTATTAATATAATCTGTCTCATCACTTTAGCTTCATTGCAATCAAAACGTCACATTAAAAATTCTACTTTTTTTTCTAGCACTTTATAAATATTGGTGTAGAGAGGTGGCTATTAAGCATATTATAATAACAACAGCCAAACAAAAAAGGTAAAATGAATGGCAAGGTTGACAATGACTTTCAAGTTTTTTACTGCAGTTTGGCCTATATAATACCCTTACTACTAATTTGTCCCTCATTTTGCATTCAAGGACAAATTTATTCTAAAAGCTCTAACATAAAAAATGAATGCACAATTGTTTTTATAAAGCCACTAAAATTTGTTTGCCGTAGCAAGTAAACAGAAAAACATATTGCACTTAAACACTCAACTTGAAGGCATTTTTAAAACTGCTTAAATCTAATCAATTTTTCTGGTTGGTGTACTTCTATCTTTTTAACTTTGTTTATGTTTGTTACTACTATATTTCCATCTAAGTACATGATTTACTGGAGTGAACTTTATCTGCCAGATAAATAATATGTCCATTTTTTCTAGGCGTTTTCTACATTTTCTGTGTTTCCAACCTATCATCCAAAATATATTGAAATGATGACCTAATTATTTTTGTTTGGTTGGTTGCTCTTTTAAAATTATATATGCTTTTAGTGTTAGGTGAAATTTCCACATTTTCCAAATGCTAGTACAATATATTAATTATTTGTACCTTGTCAATTCCCAAACAACTTATTTATACAACTCTCCTTGAAACTCTACTTAGCATCTGCTAAATTTCATTTAACTACGTAAATATACTTTTCTTTCAGATTAAGTTTCATAATTAGTTTGCGTTTGCCTAAAATGTTGTGAAATACATTTTGCACATAACTTGGTATGTTTTTACGATGAAGTTTTACAAGCTAGTAAGGAGCATTTTTGGCATGGTGACAACGCCATCGTCCTACAATAGAACTTATATTGGCTGGAATTCGTAGAAGGAAAAGGCGCCTGTTTGGAATAAACACACATAGTCTAAACGTGTCCACATTCTTCTCGACCTGGGACAGGGCATAGGTTTGCCCATTCTGTTGAAATTCATATTCGGTAAGAGTCGGCACCTCAACAGCATTTAAGTGGAAACCGGTTCCATCCAGAATAATCGCTCCATGAGTACTCTGCAATTTGAAAAATGTGTTTTTTGACTCCAGAATACCATATTTTTCTAAATAATGGTGTCACTTTTGCCTTCAAGTTACCTCCAGAGTAATATCTCCTGCACTTTTTAAAACAGTGTTACGACTTAGGAAATTGGTTCCAGTATCAGCACGAAAGGTTATGTCTTTGGAGGATTTGAAAGCTATTCCTTGGTTTGGTTCACCTGTGAGGTTTGTTGTGGTCACACCTTTCACCTTTAGGAAGGTTACACTTTTGGGAATTGTTAGTTTGGGTTGGCCATGAAAAAACATATCCTGTGCTGTTTTCCTCTTGTTCAGAATTTTGAATGTGTCAACTCCGGTGATGTTTATGAAGTTTTCGCCCAAGAAAAGGGTAGAATGTTGTGCTTCCTTAGAACCAACCCTAATTAATAAATCCGAGTCCGTGCACACTTCAAGTATTTTTTTTGGAAATCCAGTGATTTTCCCGCCATGTGTAACCATTTTATCGAGGTCCATTTTTCCATCAACTTCCAGTTGATTCGGAAAAATCTAAGAAAAATTATAACTTTTATAAAATGCATTTAATTTGT
>CM056169.1:51620574-51695298 GCA_029691765.1 Entomobrya proxima
AAAGCAGCAGAGGAAGCAGACAAAACAGAAGTGAAGACACGAGCTGGACGGGTTGTCAAGAAACCCGATCGATTGTAGACATTTCCTTTGTACATTTTAATTATTTCGATGTTAATTATAATTAAAATGAGTGGGAGTGTGGGAAATGCCACGCCAATATTGTGCATTTTTGGAACAAAGGGAATTATTTGAGTCCACCAGTGGTGGCAAGATACGATGCTGGGCGCGAGCCTTGCATGCTGTATGCCAGATAATTCCCGTTTTTGTTCCTTTTCTTTGTAATATTGTAGAAATTTGTCCGTTAATTCTGTGTCTGTAATCTGCAAGTGTTTGGCCGTTGGTCATTTTTCTGTACTTTTTCGTAGTCGTAGTCATTTCAGTCGAGCTGTACTTTTTTCGGTAAAAGAAGTAGTCGATAGATTTCTGCCTGCGAGCAGACTAAAGTTAAGTAAGTTGAGAGTTGGTCAAGCGGTGAATTGTTACGCTAATCGCCCTTGACATATTTGTAACTTTAATGAGAAATAAAGTTAATAGTTTTGTTGAAAACTAATAAGAAACGGTGTAGCTTGCTGAACAATTTTTGCCCATAAAAATTAGAGCATTTTTAGGGAAGATTAGGCTCAGTAGTGCGTACCACCACCATCACTGTGGAATAGCCATAACCGTCAATCCTGAGAGACGAACAGAGTGAATATTCTGAGAAAGTTAGATAGCAAGCCGGTTAAAATAGTAGTTTTAATAGGGCATTTTTCTACACATGGGTTACCGAAACAGCGGTACAATTACTGATGCAGAACATAGAAAATGTAAAGCATGTGAAAAGGTCGCTAAATTTCCTAGCCAGCGTGAGATCATCAAATCATGAAAAGTTTTATTCCAGCCATCATAAGAAACCGGTTTATTGCATGTGTGACGAAATTTATAGTTTTGCAAACCTGTCCAAAAAGATTACTTATAAAAAGAAAATTAACAGATAGACATACTTACGTACGTGGCAAAGAATTGAAGGAGCTATTGTAAGCTCAGTTATGATCACTAATGCTAGCTAATTACTAAAATGATGACACAGCTTAGTTAACTTTTTACAATCTTTATTTCAACAAGTATAGCGACTTAAAAGAGTGAAAGATAACGACTGACACTGACATTGAAGGCGAGCTGCCTTATATACCCAATATTCTCCTCTTTTCCTTGACCTCTTGACCCCGACGCTCAAACGTGCGGTCGGCTCCACGTTCCAATAAACAAACATATTTCCTTAACAAACTAATCTTAGTAACAAAGCAAAAGCACCATACATAAAAAATACCCGACCCATGAGCTCGCACCCACACTTCATATATAATACATATTGGAACGGGAGTTTCTTTCACTTTGGTATAACATTGAATATGAGCATTACTTTCTGGAACGGGAGTTTCTTTGACTTTGAAGGGAGGTGGAATCACGATCTTTTGTCCATCCAGGAATCCGATAAAGCATTGCCACAGACTTCTTGTAGACACCAGAGCTCGTTTTCACTTTCCACCACTCGAACTTTTCCATCATTCCCAGGAAAGACAGACTGTACTACTCCCTTACTCCAAAGATTCCTCTGTTGATTCGGGTCTGGTACAAACACGAGTTCTCCTACTTTGATGTCCGGTGTATTTTTGTTCCATTTTCCCCGTAAAGCCAAAGATGGTAAATATTCTTTCAACCAACGACTCCAAAAGTGATTCGCCAGCGACTGTCCGTACCTCCAACGTTTGCGGTGGCACAGGTCACTGTCCTCACAGAGTCCTAACGGCTGAAAGCTGCGTGTTGTTCCCAACAAGAAACAGTTCGGTTTTATGGCTTCTGGGTCTTCATGATCTGATGAAACGGTGGTCAGATTTCGGCTATTCACCGTTGCTTCCGCTTCTGCTAAAACAGTCAGTAGCACCTGGTCGCTCAATGTTCGGTTCCGTAGAATGGTCATCATTGCTGTCTTCACGGAACGTACTAGTCGCTCCCAAGCCCCTCCAAAATGCGGTGATCCCGGTGGAATGAATTTCCACGTTATCCCCCTTGTCGCCAACTTGTCCTCCAACTTGTCCGTGTCCATCCTCTTCAGTTCCTTCTTCAGTTCCGCATCCGCTCCTTGGAAATTAGTGCCGTTCTCACTCCAAATCTTCGCTGGTAGTCCTCTTCGGCAAGAAAAACGATGAAGAGCCATCAAAAAATCGTCCGTCGAAAGGGAATGCGCTATTTCCAAATGGACAGCTCGAGTGCTCAGGCACTTAAACAATGCTCCATATGGCTTTTCATGCTATCTTCCGTTCACCACTTCCAAAGGTCCACAGTAGTCGACGCAAACAAATGTAAATGGGCGGTTTGGTCTTTTCACTCGTACTTCCGGTAAAGCAGCCATCTGAGGGACTACTTGTTTGGTTTTCTTCATCTGGCATTCCAGACAGGTCCTCGCAACTTTCTTCACAGCTGACTTCACTATGATTTTAGAAAAGCGTTGCCTCAACTCATTTACTATCTTTTCCAGTCCGCAGTGAACAGTGAAGGTGCAAACGATGGTAATACTCCGTAAGCAACTTGGTCCAGGAGTGGTTTGCTGGCAAAATGGGAGGATACTTTGTAGCACTTTGAAGGTTCCGCGAGTTGGCAAGTCGGGAATCCACACAAATGCTTCCATCCACAATCCTTGGCGATAAACCATTCAAAGCAGACGCTTTTCCAACTATACGCCCCTCCCGTAATTCATCTAGTTCATCTCCATAGATGGTCTCCTGAATTCAGACAATCCAACACTTGATGGCACTTCTGCTTTCCGGGACATTCAAATGTTTTTCTTTGATTTGTGTTGTCCCTTTCTCCTTAGCGGTCCCGTGTTGCACAACTCTTAGAATCCATCCAGTTACCCGAATGAGACGCATCCAACTGCTAAACTCCTCCACTTTGATCAGCTCAGCAATTTGCACAGACAACATCCAGCATCCCTTCTTAACTTCCAAGTCCTCCACATTAGCTTGTAACACTTGATGCTCAGCTGGCCACAGACATTCGGGTTCCCACAAAAAAGAAGGTCCTTTGAACCATCTGGAATTTAGACTCAAATCGGCATCCTCCACATCCCGAGTCCCGTCATCCGCAACATTCTCAGCGGTTGGCACCCACCGCCACTCTGACTTCTCCGTGAGGTCCAGGATTTCTCCAATGCGGTGAGCCACGTAAACTTTAAATCTTCCTGGATCCTCAGCACGAGTCCAGCACATTCCGGGAATCACTCCACAAAACTTTCTTGTCCACTTTCAGATCCAAATTATCACAAACATACTTAGACATCCGAGCTCCGATTAAAGCAGCTTCGAGTTCCAGGCGAGGAATTGACACGGACCGGATTGGGGTAACACGAGACTTGGCAAAACAACGTTCACAGAGATTCCTCCAGCTCTCCCAGTAGCACGGAGAAACGCTATTGCCGAGAATGCTTGCGAGCTAGCATCACACATAACATGAAGCTGAGCTGAGCATAATTCCACTGAGCTTGACACATCCGGAGCGTAGCATCTTGGAATCACGACTTCGGGTATTTTCATCATTTGCTGCAAGAACTTTATCCACTTATGCAGCAGATCATCCTTGACTTTCTAGTCCCAGCCAATTCCACTTCGCCAGACATCCTGTAGCAGAATCCTTCCTCTCACAGTCAGATGTGCGACAAAACCCAGTGGATCAATTCCTGCATGGTTAGTTAAAGGCTGTCCTTGGTGCGCACATTTCCCAACTCGTACTCTTCTTTTTCGTCTACCCCACGAATCTTCAGCGAAACAATCTTGCTGTTGTTGTCCACATCAGTCTTTCCTCCTTGCCATTGCATATGAAGTGGCATTGTAGCACCATCAAGTCCCAAAAACTCCGCTATTTCCTGTTCCACTATTGAAGGGCCACAACCACAATCCAAAAATGCATTAACGGTAATGTTTCCATTTGGTCCAGTTAGCACTACCGGGGCAATCTTCAAGTGGACTCTTCCAATAGCCGCACGCATCTGGGGTTGTGAAATCATAGCAAACGTATGCTTTTCACTGGTTCCTGAAACTTCTTCTTGTTTTACAGGCTTTTCTTCTTTCTTGTCGGGCTTTTCCTTATCTTCTTTTGCTTTTCCTCCGGGCTTGTGGGTCCATTTCTTCCACTCGTGCAGCAGCGGATGATGGTTCCTTCCACAATCATCCACGTCACATGAAATAGGATTTGGACATCTCTTTGTCATGTGACCCTTCACCAAGCAAAAAAGCAAACTCCGTTCTTCTTGACAGCTTCCCAACGATCTTTTACTGACATTTTTTTAAACCTTGGAGAGCAATCCAGGTAATGCAGCCAAGTGGACACCTAAACTCAATGACCATCATGCACTGGTCCATATTCTTCTTTTTGCTTTTGACAACTGGATTCTCACATACAAGTGCTGCTGCTGTTGACACTTCATCCAAGAATGACGACAGTTCCACCAGGTCAAATGTCTTCTGCTTTCCAGATCTCACAATGTTCCTTGCCCAGTCCAGCTGCAACTGTGATGGCAATTTCTTCCTAATATCCTCCACAAGTTGAGGGTTATTGAGGTACAACGGGAGATCAAGGGACTTTGCCGTTGCACACAAGTTCGTTACCGCGATGGAGAAGTCCAGGAGCACCTGGAAATCCCCCTCCGTAGGTGGTGCCACATTTCTTGCTTTTTCGATCGTCTTCTTGATAATCTGCTCTGGTCGACCGAATCTCTTTTCCAGTACGTCCATTTTTTCTTAAAGGTTGCTGCCGGAGGTCTTCATGGATACCACTGATTCCTTAGCTCGCCACTTCAGACATTTCTGCAACCTAATAACATTTTCTTCATTTGAAAATCCGCAGAGCTCCGTCGACGTCTTGAACCGCCTTTGGAACGCTGGCCATTCTTCGGGATCACCATGGAAATCTGGTAGTCTCGGCCATTAACTTCATACTGTCTTCATTTTTGTCCTCTGTCCTCTTAATATGTGAAAAGAATAAATTGATTTAGAAGTCTGAAACTGAATCGAAATAAACAAGTCTTCACGATGTTTTTAAGTATGTTCAACACACCAGGGTTGAGCTAAAACTGATTGACATTAGTACTGGTATTTTAATATAGACCATTCCAAAAGCTTTTTGATTTGATTAGTAGTCACAAGGTTTAAACAATTGTAATAAGCAATTACATTTTACAAAATATTTGCGGTTTCTATCTGATTATTTTCCCAAAAAAACATAATCGGAAAATCGCGATTATTGCTTGCCGTAAAGCGTACGTATGTATTTTGTAAAACTCAACAACTTTCAATTTGCTTCAAAGTCAAGCTTCTGACCTAAGAGATGAAATCACCAAATTTTAATATATACCAGAAAGGCAAAATCAACTTAAAAATTTCCTTATTGTGAAAATAGTAATGTAAAATTAAACTATTATGTCATTTGAGTTTCTCATATATAAAAGGTCACTTTGAAATTTTGAACTCTTACGGAACATTGTATCTAAGTCATCTGTAGTTGACAATTTGATAAAACAAATCGTTACAAATATACGTGGAGTTTTCCAAAAGTAATGCAAATATTTTCATCGTACACTAAATTTTTATGTGAGACTTGATAGGCCTGAAAAGTTGCATGGTGTTATTGCAGTAGTTACCAAGTACTTATGCAAAACATCATATGCGTAGCTTACTTTGATAATGAGTTATGAAAAGTTTAAAATCAGGTATGAATATTTCATCGTTTTTCTAAAGGCGATTTTTCGTGTTTTATAACTTCAAATGACAGTTTGCGGCAAAACAAATCATAAAGATAAAAAAGATTATGCATTATATAATCCCTAGGTCAAATAGAATCTGATGCCAGTGCATTTTGCTCTTTCCTTCTACGGACGCTACAAGAAGCATTCAATTTCGAAGAGAATCCGACGTACGAAATTTTTGTAAAGATGCAGACAAATCTGGCCATATTTTTCGGAACCGCGAGTAAATAATAGCAAACAAAACACTTAAAATGTTCAGCAATTAATGGGCTTTCTGACACATATTGTTATTGTTATTCCAAATGCTTTACGTAGTGTTTATAAAAACATCAAAAACAGTAGCTTAGAAAATTTGCAAAAAACCGGGTGCATGATATTGCACGTCAAATTCGTTTTTGTTTAGGTAAGTAGATTCTTTCTTGAAATCAAATGGATATTGCCTTAGATACCTGAGATAACCACAAAACAAACGCGTTCCAAGCTTTGGCATTTTGACAATTCATGTGGAAAATACAGAGGTCAAAAGAAATCATTGCTTAGGAAACCTGTAAATCCTATCAATTCTGTTTGAATCTACTGTTTTTGTATTATTACAATAATACCCAAGATTTATAGTGGAATATATACATTATGCCTGTGCTATATGTGTGACTAATCAGACTTACAGACCTCCTTGACATCTTTAAAACATAGCTTGAGAATTGTTTTGCATTACTTTTGGAAAACTCCACGAATGTGCCTCTAGCTAGCATCTGGCCTGGGTGCGCCACTGATTACCTAGAATGCTGCGAAAGCATATTCCAGGTATTATGACACTATTATTATTGCTGGTCATTGAATAGGCCAGCACATACACATAATTATTGTTACTTTACTAAGTTTAAGCCGCGTATATAAATAGACAAATAAACTGATCTCAAATCAATTGTCTCACACAATTTAACAGATACTGCATTTTTCTTTGTAAAAATTTGACATTTTACTTGTGACGTTAAAACATGTTTGTGGTTGACATAGCTGGTGGTCAATTTCGTAGGGATTTTCATCGTATTGTGCTTTTTTGGGTGATTATTTCGTAGTGGCTTTAGTATGGGGGCTTTTTTCAAGGATCCTTTAACCACTATACAACCACATTTCATAGTGATAGCTTATTAATAAATTGTTGCTTTCCTTACCTTATTTACAAGAACAATAAAAATCATCCATATCGGTTTTTGTATTCCGTATTTGTTGTGCTGCTTCAGTTACGGATTCTCATGTTTATAATATGGTCGTATTTTTGAAATAAATCATGAATTTGCATTTTACGTTGCATTATATATAGCACATTTATTGACATTGTATTTCAAACTAGTTTACAAAATACTGTAACGGTAAAAGAAGTATTTGTAATATGTACATTGAAAAAACAACAACAGAAACTATAACAAAAACAATGCTGCGTTGCTGAAAATTGATTAGTGTCGAATAAAAAGAGTTATATCTCTTTAAACAAAAATTAGCAGTAGCACAAAAATCAGTAGTACACTGCTAATTTTCGAAAAGTCATATCAAATCAGTTGTGAACGTGCAATTGCAGTTATACAGTTGGTGTGTATTATTGCTTTTGAATAATTTATGAATGGTTTACAAGATGCCAAACTTTACAAATCAGGCAAGCAATGCAAGATTTAATACAATATTTTTTACCAACATCGAGTAAGACAGCTCATATTCATGCAGCAGCGCATTTTCCAGGAAGACAGCAGACTAAGCGTGTGTAATATCAAGATTTACTGTTAACTTTAGTCTTAAAATCACACACACGTTTAAGGTAAGTACAAATGTAATCAAACGGATATGGTTATTTTTTGAATTTTTTTGAAAAGTACTTAAAACTGCTTAATAATTTACCAAATCCAATCTAAATAACTTTTGTGAACGTCCATTTGCTGTTTTATTTTGAATGTAATGTTTTAAAATATATTTGTAATGGTCATAAAAATACGTCTAATTTGGGTAACGTTATAAATGCAAGAACATTTGTGTATTCATTCCACTAAGTTACTTTCAATTAAGAAAAATACTTTAGAATTGTAAAAAACTCATATTAATTTTAAAAGTATTTAAAATATATTTAGGGTCTTATTTAGGGCAAGAAAACAACGCAGGGTTGACTACTCATTTTTATTCTCATTAATTTCCATTTTGTTGAAAAGTTTTTGAAGCTGCAAAGAAGTCATAATGCCTGTTGTGTAACAAAAGTACTTAAAAAGTTAAGATTGTTCAAGAAAATACATTTTTTCTAAAACCTCTAATCTATAACGCCGTTTCTGAATCATGCCGCAGCGCAATCTCAAATAATACAAATTGCCTAAGCGTGTGTGATATCAAGATTTACTGTTAACTTCAGTCTTAAAATCACACACACGATTAAGGTAAATACAGATGTAATCAAACGGATACGGTTATTTTTTTGATTTTTTAAAAAAAAGTACTTTAAACTGTCAAAAAGTCCTTAAGACTACTTGATAATTTTCCAAATCCAATTTTAAAAACTTTTGTGAACGTCCACTTGCTGTTCTATTTTTTAAGGTTTAGAATATATTTGTGATGGTCATAGAAATACGTCTAATTTGAGTAACGTTATAAATGCAAGAACATTTGTGGATTCATTGCACCAAGTTCCTTTCAATTAAGAAAAGTACTTTAAATTGTAAAAAACTCATATTAATTTTAAAAGTATTTAAAATATATTTAGGGTCTTATTTAGGGCAAGAAAACAACGCAGGGTTGACTACTCATTTTTATTCTCATTAATTTCCATTTTGTTGAAAAGTTTTTGAAGCTGCAAAGAAGTCATAATGCTTTTTGTGTAACAAAAGTACTTAAAAAATTAAGATTGTTCAAGAAAATACATTTTTTCTAAAACCCTAATCTATAACGCCGTTTCTGAATCATGCCGCAGCGCAATCTCAAATAATACGAAGTGCTTAAGCGTGTGTGATCTCAAGATTTACTGTTAACTTCAGTCCTAAAATCACACATACTATTAAGGCAAGGCAGCTAATGTGATCAATAACTTTACTGAGTAACAAAAGTGCTGAATATGAGGGACAAGATTTTAAAATCATAAACAAACGCTCTTATTTAGGAAAAGAAAATTATGTGGATTAATATTTTTATTCTCCTTTGTATTATAAAAGATTTGACGCTGTGTGTAATAAGTTTGTGTATGTATTATGTATGACGAAAAGTCGCAAATATGATTTGATGTTTGTGTGTTCACCTTAAAAAACAGAAACTAATTTAAGTCTAAACTAAAAAAAGTAATTAAAATAATTGAGTTGAATGAAACAAACCAGTTTCTACAATGGCACTGGCTGTAGTCGCCTTCCATTCCATCTGAAAAAATATCAGTAAAACACTTCCTCTGCTAATTTTAAATGCATTTCTAAAATGTGTCTATAACCTTAAAATTTATTTAAGTATTCGACGTTCTTACGCTGCAATGAACTTATGGTTGATGAAGCAATTTACTAGGAGCTTGTGCTTCTTTGAAACCAAACATTAGTTTATAATCTGCCGTTTATCCCTTAAAGCAATACGCAAACTATCAAAGAGGTATATAAAATACCCTCAAATACAACAATTGGAAGCTTGTACACACATTCGTCGAAAACCAACTAAATGTCTTGCATAAAAATGTCCACTTCATCCATTTGACTGAAGCAAATCAAAGTATTTCATTAATGGATATTTTGATACGACGTGAAAAGGAGTTCTGCACATAAAGTAACAGTGGTTAACACGTCTGTTCAAATGGGAACCTCGTTTGTTTATAGTGCAGAAGCTGCCAAAGGAACATCTAAATTGTTCTGCTGTACAAAAATTGTTACCCTTTGCATTGGGTGTGTAATTCGATTCGCCGTATTGCACGTTCATTTGGAATAAAAAAGATCGACCTGATGTTTTACCAAATATTTCTTGCAATATCGATGGGTTGCATACAAGAAGCGGTAAGCGCATGAAAACTTGAAAACAAGAAAGCCCTGAGTACACGCCAGTTTCAAATAAAAATAGCCTGCTGTGCTCGCCAGAAGTAATACAGAAGGTCCTAACTGCAACTTTAAGGAAAACTGAGATGCACAAATGAATAAACATCCATGGAAAAATATTAAAAGATGCTCGATGCTAAAGACGTTTTGAACATGAATCGTTTGGTAGAAAAAAGTAACTGGAGAAGGCTAAATAACAAACATAGGTGTTTACACAGTCAAATATGGGTCCAGTGCCGATTTAGCCTGACATAGAGCCAATCTAGCCTGACCTAGAGCCAATCCAGCCTGACCTAGAGCCAATCCAGCCTGACCTAGAGCCAATCTACCCTGGTCTGGAGCCGATTAAGCCTGGTCTAGAGCCGACTAAGCCTGGTCTAGAGCCGACTTAGCCTGGTCTAGAGCCGATTTAGCCTGATCTAGAGCGGATATAGCATAATCTAGACCCAATTTAGCCTTTTCTAGAGCCGATTAAGCCTGGTCTAGAGCCGATTAAGCCTGGTCTAGAGCCGATTAAGCCTGGTCTAGAGCCGATTTAGCCTGATCTAGAGCGGATATAGCATGATCTAGAGTCGATTTAGCCTGATCTAGAGCCGATTTAGCCTGGTCTAGAGCCAATCTAATCTTGTCTAGAGCCGATTTAGCCTGATCCAGAGCCGGTTTAGCCTGGCCTGGAGCCGATTCAGCCTGGTCTAGAGCCAATTTAGTCTGGTCTAGAGCTGACTTAGCCTGGTCTAGAGCCGATTTAGCCAGGTCTAAAGCCGATCTAGCCTGGTTTAAAAATAAAGTCTACAGACAGACGAACACAAGGACATCGACATCTGCAATAGCTTCTCTGCTGAGCAGCGAGCTAATTAGAGCATAAGGTTTGTTACATTTTGATGTATGCATCATCAGATGCTAACATTGTTTGCGGGAGATAAGTTTTATGCAAAATTACGATACATCACACGTTTGGTCCTGTCATTGATCTTGTAGAATGGATAAAGTAGAAATAAACTAAATCTTCTAATATGGCTTTTTGGGAATAAATAGCCAAATTGTTTTTACATCAGACTAAGAAAGTTTTGAGATGTTTTAATAAAGTCTTTTTTTTGGCTGAAGCTACATTAGTCCGACATAGATTTGTTTTGGCATCGGAACGTTAATTCGTGTTCTACTCAAAATTCTGTATTTTGAACGTTAGGCTTTTTGTCGCGGCCGCTCGCATGCGCATGAGACCTTTCTGTTCTTAGGGCTTCCTTGATATCATTTCCGGCTTCTCGCACCGGCCGGAGTATTTACGGCTTCTTGTATGCGACCCAATGAGATCTCAAAGGCTACACAAACCGCTCGCACGGCAATCCCATAGGCTATATCTCTTTTACCAGGAAGTCTGACATGCTAACGATGCATAAGGAAAAAATTCAGCTACTAATTTTGGGGTTCATCAATTTAAATGCACGTGCGGCTACAGCTAATTCTGTCGGACTTGTACAGACTTGTACAGACAGAAAGGATAAAGGAGCACAATCTCCATTGCTGAACCACAATCAGCTATATCGGAGCGAGTATTTTAAAAGATACACAAGCACACTACTCTGTGACATTGTTGATATAAGTGCAAAAGAAAATAGCAAGTTTTACCCAAAAAAGAAGCTATTTCCATTCTACAGGTCACAGCTAAAGGAATCCCACTCATAAAAAGAAAGAAAGAACGTGGCCCTAACTACCCACCTAGATTCTGAATATCTTTACTCTCTCTTTTATATTGTTTCAAATTATTAAACTCATGGGATCCTCCGCTTTTGTTTAAAGAGTAGAGAGAATAAAGTAAAGCACGCGCTCGTAGTTGACCAAAATAAGTTGTCATTTCATATGTATCTAAATTTATCACTGCATTTTTAACTACTCTTTCTCATGAAACCTCAAATGCCTTACAGTCATACAGATATAGGGTATATGACGCACGTATTTAGTTTGACTATTTATTGATATGATAATTTAGAAACTTATCAAGTAGGGTTAGAAAGAACGGAGAGAAAGGGAAAATATTTTTCTTTACATTGCCGTAGTACAGATGATCCAATGCCCTCAAGAGAAAAGGTTATCTTCATGCGACTGACATAAACGCTCCGGTTTTTGTCGTATTTTGATAGAAGGTCCGCGGATTAGTTTTGCCTCGTAACCCTGCAAATGCATATAAATTTATTACTTGGAAATGCTTTATACTAGAATTTTTGCTAAAAATAAGTACCAAAACGTACCCTCCTACATTCCATTTTATTCCCAAGTAAGCCCAACTGGTTCTACACCGGAAATTGGCAAAGTGTGAGAAGTTCAGAATAATCCTATTATGTTAGTTAGTCTTCGTCAGAATCCTAATATTTATGAAGACATATATTAAGTATTTCCATGAAAGGTTTTTATGCAGAACGTTGAAGCTTTAACTGCGGTAAAGCCACAGAAGCTTTTTTATTGCTTATTTGTTACTGGGCTTTATTGCTTTGCTGCGTGTTTTTCTCACGCTTAACAGCAAACTGCTCAAATGATGATCTGAATATGTAAAGAACACGGAATAAGCAAAATTTAGGTAATGTAATAAGTGTTAAAACGAAAGGTGCAGCAAAGAAATGTAATGTCTAATTGAAAGGATTGTATGGAAAATGATTTGCTCTTACTTTTGAATACGTTTGCATCATTCCTTTTAAGTCCAATCTAAAAATTTCTTCAGAGTTTTCAAATGTGATCTGGAAATGAAAATATTATGGTTTTACTTCTCCAAAGCTGCAAAAATTGGACAAAATGCTTGGGATTTCTTAAAAATAATTAGATTTACGTTAAATATATTGAGCAATTTAAATATTACCCCTGCAGTTGTTTTCCATAGAATTTTCTTGTATAAAAATGCAACGGAAGTTTACCTAAAAATAAAAAAACGGTTGCACATTTACAATTGCCATACAGAAGACACATTGTCTACATAGTTTTAGAAAAGTGTAGGTTTTTAAATAATTTCAGTAGAATTGTTATTATTCATGGGCACAATTTTTATTACTTGCGTGGTTAATTAACCCGCTACGTAACCTACTGGAATTTTTCTTCTTTTAACTCTTCAGAAATTTTTGCAGCGCTCAGAAATCCATTGACCATGACGACTAAATAACTCATTAGTGAGATGCCTCTGTGGGAAAGTAGAAATTACATTCCCATGCGACTAAACTACCACAATATTTTCAAACTCGCGGATTGTTGTTTGAATAGCCCTGAAACACAAACCGTTATATGTAGAGCATGTTTTTCAAAAATGCCAAACACGTAATAAGAGGTTATTATTCCTAATGATTTAATAGCTTACAAAAATTTTATAGCCAAATTGTTCCGTTAAAATCCGTTAGTATGATGTTGCCAACAAACGAAATGAAGGAAGTTCTCTATAAAAAAAACCGAAAATTTTTGTCACTTAAAACGGGCATTGGTAATGAGAATTATTAGTATTGTTAAGAAAGTAAGAAAAGAATGCAAGCACGTACCGTTTAATTTATTTTTTGTTGCCACAGGAATCCCTCGGATGCTACACCGGAAATCCTATAAGACGATCGAAATGTTCCTGGTTACAGGACTTAGTCCTAAGATGTATACAAAAACTTATTAGACATTCTCTTTGACTATTTTTAATGCCAAACTTTGCATCTTGTAATGAGCGGAAGCAACAAAAAAGCGTTAATAACCAGGTTTACCTGTTAACTTTAGCCTTCCTCTTTTGCTCCTTTTTTTCACGCTTCACAATATGCCACGCCATTAAGGAATGAAAGTGTCTCTGAAAAAAATAAATGCATCTTTTAGGTAGTGCTAAAATAGTGGTTGCAGGAAATGAGATACAAGCAACAATATCACTAAATACAAATTGGTAAGTAAAACGTTTGTGTATAGGATGATTTACTCTTGCCGCATGTTTTTACCCGTTTACTTCTTCCAACCTTTAATCAAGAAATCCACTTTTGTTTTCAAAAATGATCTGAAATTGAAGAAAAGAAATTTTATTATTTTTTTAATGCAGCAGAAACGGTGTAAATATGCTGTTTTGGTAATCAATTTTTGATTTGTCTTACCTGAAGTTCTTCGATCAATTTGAATTCAATTGCGGCAGTTGTATGCATTATATTTTTCTTACTGGCATGCAAATGAGTTTTCCTGCAATTTAGATAAAAACAGGGTATATGTTAATAATGGTCACACAGATAAAACTCATGCTCTAAGTATGCAATATATTTGCAACTTATTTTAATAGAAACGCGTCACATTGTTATCTCACTGGGGTGCAATTGAGCATAATAAATACGTCGCGTTTATTAAATAGATATTTCATATTTTCACAGCTACGTGATAATATTAACATACCGCTGCTTTTATTTTTCCCCAATAAAGTGCTCCGCTCTTCGAAAATCTTGCAACACTCAGAAATACATTGACTTAGGACGAGACGACGACTGGAAATTAGGATGGAAATATTTGACCAGAACTCAACTACATTTCAGGGCCGTTTTGAATGAACACACAACGCTAGACTTTTGAATTTGGCACTATTGTTTATTTAAGCTAAATTCACTATTTTGTAGTGATTGCAACCTGGTTCGTTTACCCAAAAACAGAAACCACCCGAAAAGCAGAAAATACGTCTATTGCTTTTAAGGTTCAGTTAAAGAATGTCGCATCAAAAATGAGTTCAGCAAAAAAGGGAGAGAAAGAAAGGAGTAATGCGTTGCATTATAGCATCACGCCACCGGAACTCAAAATGAAATTGTAATAGACTGCGTTTTAATTATGGTAAAAGCTTAAAAATCTAATTAGTGAGCTACCAGTGTGGGAAAGTAGAACTTCCGTTCCCTTGTGACCAAGCTAACTTGTAAAAATATATAAGCATGTACTATAGTGCATGATGCTTATGTTCTTTTCAAAATCAATGCAATTTGTACAATAACGTTTTCAACCCGAAAAGTGGAAATATTCGATGGTCATATACTTGCGTGGCATTGATAATATATTTTTCACACAAAAAGCTCATTGAATTTTTCATTATTTTATGATGGTGAGATGAGATTCATTAGACTGACTGGTTACACTCAGTACGATCCAAAAAGAGGAGAAAAAAACTAATTGGAAAATTCTTTAACAAAGTGAAGGAATTTTCAATTTATTTTTATGGGCATAAAAATCAAGCCAATTCAAAATCTGATTGTTGCATACTTTCTAGAACTTATTTATTCATCAAACAGAATACGTAATAATATGTGCGACAAAGTAATATGACAATACGACAAGGAATGTACTGGGAATAAACTTCCATGGTAAATGGTAAACATTAATAGGTACTTGCTGCTTTGGGCGCATAAGTAATATTTAGAGTCAGTTGCGTAATCAGAAGATACACAATCGGTGCATACTTTTGAAATCATTCTTAAGTTTCCAAATTTTTGACTGATTACTCTATTTTTTAATCTACAAGCAGTGATAAGCAATTCCAAAGAGAAAAATACTCTTCCCTTTTCTATTTTTGAACATACACGAAAATTTCTACATACATCGTGATTACAAAATCATACCACAAAAGCGATAAATTATATTTTGTGCAATTTTCATTTTTATTGTCTATTTTGGCACATGGCAGCATGAGACATGAACACAAACCCTATCTAATAAGGCCTTGGAATGGTTTTTCGCGTTTTGCAAAATAATAGCTGGAAAAAAATGTTCGATTGTTAGGCTTACGTCTGATTATTAGCTCGCTGCTTCAGCAGGAGAGCTATTTAAGATATCTTTGTCCGTCTGTCTGCCCACATTATTGTAATATAATTGTGATTGTCCACTTTATTGTGATTATTTATAATAGCAATTGTGATTGTTTCAGCTACATATTTAGCTGCTCTAGGATTTCTCAAAGAAGTTACTTAACTGCTTATTATTTCTTTTCCAAAAAGCTCCCTAAATATTTTCCATAATCATTGGCTTTTTAGTTAACTACACAACTATTCACAATCACAACTCTTTTGGTGACACCGAGAATATAAAATATATACAGAGACAAAGAAACACGCTAGTAAATACAAAAATACTAACGCTATCTAAACTTAACTATTTCTTAAATACTTAATTAATAATCAATATACGTGAAAAAATCACATAATGTGGAACACTTTACCAACCACTCAACCACTTTAACAAATAACAACAACGGATAACAATCTCAGTAGAATTTACTTTGCTGGCACATAAATTATTCAGAAGTATACAATGTTGTAAGCTTAAACAGAACAAAAATTCCTAGAACTTTCTAGTGATAAAAAAATACGCTCAGTCAAATCTCAAAAAAAAACATAATTCTAATATAAAAAAGTACAAATTTTTTTTTGTTCCAGTTTCAGTTCAGACTAAATATTTTTGTATTTATAACTGATTGGTAGCTTTCTTTACATACAACTATTATTATTGCTTTAAACGGATTTGTTTCTACATTTTGTTAGTTTATCCGGGTAAAATCGGGGATCTAACAGCCGAACCGAACACAAGCTTTACTTATCGAAGCTTATCAGTAAAGATTATCGAGTCTGCTTGATTCGGAAGGTGATGTAGCAGAATTCCGCGAAAATGCTTTCATCCCACTCGTCTCCTCTGGGTGCTACCACCACCACTGGAGTAGAGGGCACGCTTATCACATCATCTATAAGGTGCATTTATAAACCAAGGGATATTTTTTCAATTTGCCATAACTTTTACAAGAATAATCCAATCGTAGCGGTTCATATATATTCTTGTAGCGCACTTTGCCCTTGTCATTCCCTAGAATATTCATGAATATCATAAACTTTATTTGAAGACTACAGCAATTTTTCGAAAATGTGTATTTTTAAGGTGTCCAAAAACCAAGGGATATTTTATTTTCCCGTAACATAACTTTCGTTTTTTGAGGAATGCAACATACAACTATGGTTTATTAGGCTAGGATAGGCTTATTTAACTGAAAATCGAACATTTTGAACATGAGTCTAATTTTCAGTTCGGTTTCTAGGCTACTTCGTCGTTATAGGTAAACCTCTGTTCTTTGAATGGCATATTTTGATAATATAATGGGTTATAATCATATAGCTTGATTTAATATGCAAACCACAAATATTTTAACGCTTATTATTACCTTAAATTGTGTTATATGAAACGATATGTCAATTGGTGTGGTATAATTTTGATCCCTTGTTCGCACTCTGTTATTTGTAATACTGCTTTATTAAAATATTGATGTCGCAAATTGCCTCTAAGAATAATTTAAAAGTGTTTTGGGAGAATACATTGAATTACTGACATAGTGCATCAATTTAGTGCAGTTGGTGTAACGGCACACCCTGAAATTAGGCTGGTTTGCTCACATGTATTTTAGTAGATATGTCTGTTCTACATGCTGCAATAAAACAGCCGGTTTGAAATAAACGTAACTGACTAGCTAGCCGCAAAACCTGTCACAAATAACCAGGAGAATGCCGTAGACCAAATATGGTTGAAAAGTAACCCCAAATAACCGAAATAGTAAAAAATTGTCTTGTACCCTAACATGACCTTGTGTCGCGCAATTATAGAATACAATGCTGCTGCACCCTAAGGGGACTCAATGAACATTTATTGCACTAAAAGTACATACTGAAATATAACTACCCATATTTCATAGTTTTAGCAAGATATAAGTATCATATTTTAATAGTTTCTCTGAAAATTATAAAAATGGCAACATCATATCTAAGCTGAAATTATAAAATGTTATTCGTGATTGCAAAAATTGGAGAAAGCAACTGTTACAGAACCTAAAAAAATGTGCTTTTTATAATTTATTTGATAAAGTAAGATAATTTTAACATTAATCATGGCACACAATATGAGACTATGTAAGCTGATATCCTTTGAAAACAGATGATGGATTTAAAAAGAAATCTAAAGGCCTAAAATTTGTTCAACATGTTCGATTTTCAGTTAAATAAAGCTATCCTAGCCTAATAAACCATAATTGTATGTTGCATTCCTCAAAAAACGAAAGTTATGTTGCGGGAAAATAAAGTATCCCTTGGTTTTTGGACACCTTAAAAATACACATTTTCGAAAAATTGCTGTAGTCTTCAAATAAGGTTTATGATATTCATGAATATTCTAGGGAATGACAAGGGCAAGGTGCGCTACAAGAATATATATGAACCGCTACGATTGGATTATTTTTGTAAAAGTTATGGCAAATTGAAAAAATATCCCTTGGTTTATAAATGCACCTTAATTTGTCATTTAATTCTTAGTTAACTTCCCTAGTAGCACAAACTTGTTGGTAGGATGTTGTACCAGCATTGGCATTACCGTAATGGCATCGTATCGTTTTGGCACTTTTGCCAATACAATATCGGTACAATATAGCATACGTCTAGTTGGTACCAATTCCATGCTGGCATGCCAATATGTTGGCATCATGCCAGCAGCACCAATACATGGCCAATGCCTGCAATAGACCATGTGGCCATCATTTGTACTGGCATTGCCCATAGTTGCCAACACCAATCCTGCAACACGCATGCCGTTAATATGCCAATGAAATATTTTGTGCTTCAATTTACAAGTTTATAAAATCAATTTTATTATCAAATGCGTAAGTTTTAAGTAAAATACTACTTAATTATTCTAACTCGCTGCTGAAGTCGTGATTGACAAGGCCAAGGCTGGAGCCTGATGCATGCGTTGAAAAAAACGAACTGGATCCAGGAGTACCTGAAATTGAAAATGAGGAGCTGTTTAACCAACCTTATTCAATTTTGGTTGTGTAAGGTTTTGAAAATACCGAAAAAGCTTCCAGTAGATAGAATGTTTGCAACAAACCTTTTCAAGTTCACAGCCCTGGTAAGTTGGTGCAGATCCACTTGTCAGTACACGGCCGTCCAAATTTCCGTTGCTTGGGGTTCATTGACTTCCAATCAATTCGATGTTAACTGGACCGCCACCTGAAGCTCCACTAATTTGACCAGAAAACTGCAAGTTTTCATTCAATGACTGAGGTTCCCATTGCTTTTACTGACACCAGACTTGGATGCTTCAATTAACTGCTGAACTTTGGACTCCGCTTGTTCTGGCGTATCTGACTCAACAAAATATTTATAGACATTTATATGTTGATTACTTTTATGATAAAATTCAACCAAAAACATAACTGAACATATAACAATGCTTACCCTCACTAGCATAAAATTTGATTTTATACTTTGGTCATGACTCCGGAGGGGTATACGTTGGGTCGCGTCTCAAATTCTTAAAGTTTGGATGTAGTTTATTGGTTTGGAACCTACTTTTTTACAATATTGTCAAGAAATGTGCTGGGCACAAATTCAAAGGACTTATCTATCTAAAATTTAATTACTGAAAACTTAAAAAGACTCATCGTAATTTTTGGGTAAAATCCTTTGCACCAGGTTTTAAAGAACTTGCTTGGTTTTCCGTGAAGGCAATTTTTGACTTGCACTGCTGACTCAGTTTCACACTATTATCCGCCACCGAATGCATCAGCGGCATAGCCGGTACCAAATCGGTACCTACTTGCTAGCCTGTAATAACTTCTTTTGGCAATGCCATCATATGTGTTGGCTGGGCCACCGATGTCCCAAATGCCTAAACCTTGTTCTGGCTTTGCCAGCATTGGTCTTGTATTGGCTAGCCAGTATTGTTGAGTTTGGTGTCAACCCAACACAGATCTGGTATTGGTGATACAGTAATGGCTTCACCAATATCAAAACGATACGATTGTTGGAACCGCCAACATACTACCATCACTTGTGCTACTAGGGTTATCAATTTAAAAGTCTGCTTACCTTGCCAGGTCATAAGGATTTTGACACATTTTTTCATCCAAAGTATGCTAACTTTCCCCAATAGCTTAGAAACTAAAAAAAGGTGAGGTATGAGTACCCGCGTAGTTTTTTTACTGCTTATTATTTAAATGCTTGTCCTACTCTATTCCAGTGGCTATTACTTTACGACAAGTTGACAAATTGCTAAGAGTGTAGAGCACTTTGAGCCTGGAACATAGGAACTGTCATTTTTGACTGCCTATTTTTTCAGACCAAAGATTGAAACAGGGAAGCCTGTTGATATGGTATGGTGTGCTGTGGGGCGTTCCTTCAAGCTGTCATCGAAAAAATGAAACGGAGGAAGTATTAACTTTTGGAGAAGATGGAGAATTAATTTGGAAATTACTTTGTGGGTTTGGGAGGGATTTAAATTATTCAGGGGCAACTGGGGGATTTCGTGGGCTTTGAGGGAGTTTCCCCCAGAAGTACTACACGTTTTTCAAGGGCTCCTGTGAAGAATGGCCCTTTTTCCTAACTATTACGACGTTGCTAATCTGACTGCGTTATTTTTAAGATTCCTTTGCTCGTATTCTAAGATTCACAGGACTGACGGGTATGTGGCTATGATTATGATGGTGCTACGCACTACTGAGTCTAATTTCCCTAAAAATTCTCTATTTTTATGGGCAAATACTTGTTCAGCAAGCTACACCGTCTCTTTTAGTTTTCAATAAAAACTGTTAACGGTATTTCCTTTAAAGTTACCAATTATGGCAAGGGAATTAGCGTAACAATTTCCACTTGACCCAACTCTAAACTACCCATAATTGGCCAAAGTCATTTTTAACACATTTTCAACGTATGAGCCAAGTTTGGGGAAAGATTGCATAAAACGACATATTTTAAAGAATTTCCCCTTTTTTGTTACCCCCGCGCCGCGGTAGTTAGATCAATTCACATTGTGAATTTCACAATTTATTTAGAGTCATTTTTAACACATTTGGAATGTTTGTGCCAAATTTCGAGCAAACTGGCGAAATGCAGGTGTGGCCGTGGCATCAAAAAAACTCCTTGTCAGGGATCAACACAGATCAGCTGACGTGATCATCGTTTGTTCGTTTCTTAGGTAAACCTTACGCGCCAGCGGCGGATGGGGATGTGCACTATATTTGTCGCAGTTATGTGATAAGTGATAAGTTTCATTAAAATACGAAAATAGCTTTTTACGTAGTAGGACGGATGCTTGAAGCATCATAAATCAAGATTGGTCGAAAAATTATCCACCCAAAACTTGTGACACTTATACTATTCACGACCCCAGCTTGTTCATCGGACAAAGAACGTCTAGTTACTGTATCATAATGAAAATCATTTAACTAAAATGTTATCTTGAAATACATAAACATTCAGAACAGTTTGGATATCTCCACCATTAATTTTCGGCCTTTTCTGTTCGAATTCTCAGTTTTCAAAATTTCATCGGTGCATTTAAACTAAAAGGATTTTATCTGGCTTGTCCAAAAAGGCTTTTAAGGAGCCATTTCAATCGTATACAAAGTTGTAGTGGATGCATCATAGAGCAAAAACTGATGCAATGAAACACAAGGGTCTCTCAGTAAGTACGTCGGAAAAATTACGGAGGTTTTTGCGTATTTTCTTGACGCACGACAAGCAAGTACCATAATATTATTCTTGTAAATCATGATAGAACATTCCATGAGCATCAGCTGATGCTAATGAACTTTATTCACCTAACACAATAAACGGCTTTACTGAATGACCCTTATAAACGTTCCATCAAATACGCTGGCAGTATAATTTGTGTACACTATAATTGTTTGAAATTTGTAATTCGGAATTGAGGTATTAGAAGGATTTGTAACGATGAAAAGCGAGACCATACTTTAATTTACTTAAAAAATTAAACATCAAAATGAAAATCAACTTGGTGTACTAGCTATAACAAGTTGAATGATATGTAAAATACATTGTGGTAAATGGAAGATTTCTTCAACTTTTTAAAATTCCATATCTTGTTCCAGACTTCACCAATTAAAGTAATTTTGGTACTGAATTAAAGCCGAATGATTATTTAACCTTTTCATCGTAAAAAAATGTTATAAAAATACAAGTTAGCCAAACTATCAGCTGATGAAAAAGGGACAACGCGCAGTTGTATTTGTAATGCATGCATTCATTTTGGTTCTTGCTCTTGTGTTTCTGCCGCGAAAGGAAGATTGAAATGGGTCCTTAAGTGACAAATAGCTGAAACTCCAAAAAGCATGAAAACCCTTAAGGTACCTGTAGAGTCCGATTACAAGTACATTTACAATGCCAAAATTTTGCATTCCAATTCCACTTCTACGTTTATAGTTTCCAATTTGCATTGCAGTCCAATTCATACTGTGGTATTTTTGATTGCATTCCAACTCATACTGTGGTATTTTTGATTGCATTCCAATTCATACTGTGGTATTTTTGATCGCACTCCAATTCATACTGTGGTACTTTTGATTGCATTCCAATTCATACTGTGGTATTTTTGATTGCATTCCAATTCATACTGTGGTATTTTTGATCGCACTCCAATTCATACTGTGGTACTTTTGATTGCATTCCAATTAGAGGATTGCATGGTACCCGATGCCCGAAGGGTGCCCGAGCCCGAGCCCGGGCCCGAACGGGCTTCGGGCGGGCTTTGAAGAATTATCAAAGTCTCGGGCGGGTACAGTTCGGGCACTTCCACTCGTTCTTAATTGCAATCGGGCCTTCGAGCGGGCATTATACCAGACGAAGCCCGATTTATACCCGAATGAACGTTTAATTTCAATTTTGCTTTGCATTAATTTATGTATTTACAATGTCAAATGTTATGAGAATAACGAGCAAAACAACGGCGCCGTTGTTTGTTGTTAAGATTTTAACTTGCAATTGCAAATATATTTTATCTACACACGACACACTGCAAAGACGTGGTCAGTGTCAGTAGTACAATTCCATACCAAAGTGTACTGTATTAAGTGTACCGCAGTAATCACTTGGAACGAAACACAACTAGTAGTAGGTTAAATACACGCATGTGTGTTTTGTATAACGTATAGCTTTCTTTTTATTTTATTTTGCCCTTTTCCTTAATTCTTACTATTACACATGCGCATGTGTTGTATTGTGTATGGCATGCATTTTAATTACTTTGTTTGATTCATTTATTTAGTAGTAATACTAGTAATAGTAATTTAGTCAGTATGTATTATGCTAAGTAAACACAGGTAGTGCTAATTATGTAAGTAAATTAGTGAATGAAAAAACTTTCGGGCTCGAGCTCGGGCATATCGGGCATCATTTGCATGGTTTGATCGGGCACCGTTCGGGCGGGTATCAGTTTTTAGAACTCTCGGGCATTCGGGCGGGCACTCACGCAACCGCTGGCTCGGGCGGGAGTTCGGGTTTCGAACAAAAATTCTGAATTATGCAATCCTCTAATTCCAATTCATACTGTGGTATTTTTGATTGCATTCCAATTCATACTGTGGTATTTTTGATTCCATTTCAATTCATACTGTGGTATTTTTGATTGCATTCCAATTCATACTGTGGTATTTTTGATTGCATTCCAATTCATACTGTGGTATTTTTGATTCCATTTCAATTCATACTGTGGTATTTTTGATTGCATTCCAATTCATACTGTGGTATTTTTAATTGCATTCTAATTCATACTGTGGTATTTTTGATTGCATTCCAATTCATACTGTGGTATTTTTGATTGCATTCCAATTCATACTGTGGTATTTCTGATTGCATTCCAATTCATACTGTGGTATTTCTGATTGCATTCCAATTCATATTGTGGTATTTTTGATTTCATTCCAATTCATACTGTGGTATTTTTGATTTCATTCCAATTCATACTGTGGCATTTAGAGTCAAGTGCAAAATGTAAGTTGTATTCATATTGTACTTTCCTTTTCTCACGTGGTGTTTAGAGTACAATGCAATGCATCGATTTTTGTACCAAAATTGGAAGTACAATGACAAAATCAGGAGTTGGATTCTTTTCAACTCTCGAGAGTAGGACAATAGGAAAACACAAATGCAAAGTCTAAACTAGCAACATGTAGAATGCAATTTCAAATGTGAATTGGAATACAAATTCCTAGTCAACCAGTTTCCTATTTTACGTTTATAGTTTTCACATTTACAATTTAATTCAGTAAAATGCAAAAACAAGCAGTTCATCTTGTACTTGTACTTGCAATCGGACTCTCCGGGGACCTTTACTGAAAAGTGTACAAAAATCCTCGAAAGCTTAATGCATTTAATTGCATGCACAATGCACGCTATAGACACAAGTGCAAACAAAGAGCCAGGAGTACTCTATGATGGCCAGCTTCTCAGGTGGCCTAACCACAAAATCAGGTGCGAAACCTCCGCATTTAAAAACTTCTCAAAGCTATTTACAGAGAACACAGAAGCAAGCTGAGATGATGGGATGATCACTGAAAATCCCGAAGTTTACTGGTTTTTCCTGAATTAACCATTTTCTGGGGATATACCTGTATTCCTTATAAATCTTAAGGTTTGTAAAATGTTTGGGAGTTTTCGGGGGAAATTTGCTGATGTTTTAAACAGGTTTTATTTTTATTTTTTAGACGGGTTATCATCAATCGCCCCCTCCGGGGAAGACGGAGGAGGATAGGGCAAGGTTCCTAAAGCTTGCCCAAGGGGGGTATTAATTTGAGGGAGTCGAGCAGGGGAATTTTGTCCCAGGAGATTTTGCAGAGAATTTGAATTCCAGTAATAGTATCTGATTAATTCTGTTCAGGGTGGAACTTTGCTGAGGAGGATGGAGACAGCTTGGATGAGGTGGTCCACCAGCTGGAGCTTAGGTTTGCTAGGCACCGTGAAAGAAGTTCTTGGATTTTGAAAGCGGAAGGTTTGGTGAACAAGGTTTGGGATTGACAACGGAGGAGCTGAGGACTCTTAGGAGGTGATGTGGTGGCCAACGAGGAAGTAGAATATCAAAAGGAGGAGGAGGATGTTGTATGTATGTATGTAATTTGGGAAGAAAAGCTACATAAATAGTAGAATTTCAGCCGTTTAATCCATAAAGGAATTTTTGCAGACTCTCCCATGATTCTTACACTAGTTACCAAGACCTTTACTTTATGGCATGTTTGCTCTCCGCACGGCTCTGGCCGGAACTATTGATCTTTTGAGCCGACCAGTGCTTTTGATAAAATGCAAAAGACTGGCTGGAATAGCTTGTCGAATACCTTCAGCATCAAGGGTTTGCCCCTCCAGCGCATCACATCGCATCACTACGAACCTATCACATTTTCCTAAGAAATGTAGGCTCGTTTCCTCTTCCATCCCGCAATTGGGACAGATGTTCGAGGGTTCCATCCCCAGCTTGTGTAGATGACCCTTTAATATCGAATGTCCAGTCATGATCTGGACAAACGATCTCAGTGCATCGCGCTCAAGGGAACTTAGAAAATCTCCCACAGATCGCGAAGGCAAGTTAATTAGCGTCTTAGTGACGCAACAGTTATTCCTGTTCTTCCACAACTTAGGGTGCTGAGTGTCACCCCAATCTCTAACAGCGCTTTTTACTGTGCTCATTGAAACTGGAATAATTGGTTCCGGACCTTCCAATGTTAACTCAGAGGCTTGCTTAGCCAACGCGTCCACAGCTTCATTCCCGGTAAACCCACTATGTGCAAGAATCCAAGCGAGTGTTACCTCGTGCAGCAGCGCCAGTTGGCGTAGCCGCTCAAAGCACTCTCCCACCAACGAAGTCATGTACCACAAGCTTCTGAGAGCTTCCATGGCACTTCGACTGTCAGAGTACACAAAAATCGTCCTCCTTCTTGAGGAGGATGTTGAAGGGACTATAAAGAAATTCAAACTGAAAATTAGTTGACGTGGAACGGGAAAGCTGGCTGATAGAAATTGGTTCACTAAAAATGAGCCAGATTACCCGACGGGAAAACTGTACTGTGATTTATAGGGCTGTTTGGATAAGAGCAAGAGGATGCAGTTAGAACCATTTCTAGGTCAATATTTTCAACCTTAAAAGGTTCATTCAAAACAGTTTATGAATTTAAAACGCTGTTTTACTTTGTCTTGCCATTTTAAGAGCTAATCTTTAAATGCTCCAAACGACTAACTTTCCTCCACCCCAAAAAGAGTCAGTAAACACTGGAGGTTCAAGCACAAACAACTTGGTGATTCCGTACCAAAATCAGACCAATTCAGAGAACAATCTCCAGTTTATCTGGTACCCCCAATGCCGGTTCGGATACACTTTATTTCTTTGAATACTTCAGAAAAAATGACCATCTTTAGAATGACCATGCTTTGATCTAGAAACCGCAACCTGAAGAATCTCCCCACGCTTTCAGCAACTACTCCTAGAAATACCCGTCCATTTTGGAACTGAAGCTACATCAAGGCATTTACAGCACAGTCCATAGGATTCAGATAACACCATCAAATATGATATGGGTAATGGATATTTCACGCAAGTCAAATAAATTGATTGACCACCGCATTGATGTGAATGCATACTCCAAACGCCAGAAAGTGCGAGTGTCAAAAACCGATTTACGCTGCTCAAATGATGTGCATGTGACATCCGTGATCCGTGAAGAATCAGTTCCAAAACTCACAATCAGTCTTAAGCAGCACATGCTCCAAAAGCATGATATTGGAAGTGAGACGAAGTACCCATGTCGGACAAGGCTTGTCCTATGCCAGATTTCGGGAATGTCTACTTTCAGAAAAGTTGCTTGACAGTGCAACAGGAGCAAACCTTCACCTTAGAACTACTGTGACTAGCAGTTTTTTCAGATCTTCCCAAAAGCAACATGCAAATTTTGTACATTTACGATAGAAGGAAGATCAATGTCAACTCTGTGACATGGACAATTTACGAACGCATGAAACACATCGACATTACACCAATCCACAGGGAAAGTATTGTGACGCAAATCGTTTAGATTTTAAAGCACCCTACAGAAGCATAAAAGGAGGAAGCATGGACCACCTAGAATTTCTAGACCAAAACAAAAGTGCTAGGCTAGTGAAAATTTAGTTTGTGACGTTTGCGGAAGAATCCTTAAACATATATACAACCTACGATGTTAAATTATACAAATTCATGAGAAAATTAAATGCAAACAGGGAAAATGTCATTGTGAGCATTGTGGGAAGGGCCTGAGCAGCAAAGCAGTGTAAAATTACATCATACTATTTTTTCATAAAATTTGATTGCGTAAACATGATCAAATGAGGAAAAATCAGGAAATCCAATTGGGAATGGAAATGTGAAAGGAGACTCAGACCTGCTATTACGTTTTATGATGAGAATGGGAAAGTGATGCCGCATAAACGCCGATGTATGTGAAGAAGTTTGCTTGTGGAAGTTATTTACTTGTGGGCGTGGCAGCATATGAAAACGCACAAGCATACAGAACAGAAAAATTAAATGGAAATTGATTGAAGCGTATGTAACTTTTAGCTTTAAGTTTACTCATAGCTTGGTGTTATTTTGTACCAAAATTTTTCAAAAGCTTTGACATAATATATTTCAAATTGTCTCGTAACACGTTCTAAAATACATTTTTAATAAGAGAGCCTTAAAGTACTATACTAGTGGTTGTTGTTATAAATATTACAAAATGATTTTAGAATAACTGCTTCAAAACTTCCTTGTAAACGTATGCATTTTAATTTGTTCTCGGTATTTCCGGAAAGTTGGAGAAGCTGGAACATTTGTATGCTAACACCGTGTTTAAAATTCATGATTATATTATAGTACATGCTAACACCATGTGTAACCTAAAAAAATTATATGTGAGTAGATTTGAAAATAATGCCTTCTTCTTCGGGACGTATCTAGAACATGTGGTGTAAACTGTTTAAAAAGAATAATAAATTCCTGGAAAGGAAATTATTTTTCACAGTTATAGTATGGTGCCATGAATGCCATTACAACATTTGTAATTATTGAATTTTCCTTGTGTGGCAATGAAACAAGTATCTAAGTTTGACGAACTGTGTGAAATTTAATTATCTGCAAATAATTAACAGTTACACATATTTTTCCTTTTCAGCTTTTAATTGATTGTGATAGTTGGAACTTGGGGTTTGAGATCCAAAAAACACATCAGCTCGCATTGCTCAAATTATTTAAAAATCAGTTCCAAGTGTAGTTTTTGAAAAAGTTAATAATATCATAAACCCTACTTTTTAAAAATCTCTGAATAGTTTGACCAGTTTCAAAATGAAATTTTTAAGCCTATTTGTTTGCGTGTTAGGCTTTGTACTGGAAGCTTGTACAAGTAATATTTTGATTTTCCATTTTGCTGGTACCGCAAGCCATCGAACTTCAATATGGCCCCTAGTGACAAAACTAGCGGACGCAGGGCACAACATCACCTACATATTTCCCATCTCAAAACGGCCTGGTTCACATCCGCACGTCGAAGAAATAGAGCCTAGCCTCCTGATCCAAATGGGGGACAACTTTTTGGGAACATTTGACATCAATATACGTCTAAATAAAACGTCTGATCAGTTTGTAAAATCAATTTTTGAAACACTTCCTCTGCTTTGTGAATCGTTTTACAACAGCCCAGAAACCATTAAATGGTTAGCCAGACCAAATCTAACGTACAGTCTGGTCTTATGGGATGGTTTTGGTTCACAATGTGTCTATCCATTGGTTTATAAGTTTAACGCAAAGCATATCATCTTTAACCCTGCCACTATGCCTGTTTACTGGGATAAGTTCGGAGTTATTCCGGAAACGTCAACTGTTCCAGAAGCGATAATTCATACAAAGCCAGAACGTCTAATGACCAGTGTACGGAGTAGAACTATAAATACACTCTCTGCACTACTTTGGAGAATTGCATATGGTAACATGACAACTCAGACGGAAGCAATGCTTCGTAATAAAATGGATCTTGATGGAATGCCCAGTTTTGAAGAAATGGATCGACAAGCAAGCTTGGTGCTTCATAACACATACTTTATAGAGGACTATCCAATGTCTTTGCCCCCAATGTTTGTCTCATATTCTGGATTGTTATGCACAGAACAAAGTATACAAGAGCGAAAAGCCCTGCCGGAGGTATTCATCCATAATACTAACGTTTACTGTAATAAACCTATTATATATTCGTTTACATGTGTAATATTCACATTTACTAGAATCTAGAAAACTTTGTCAGTGGAAAGGAATTTGATGGTTTTGTGTACATTAGCTTTGGGAGTTCTATTAACGCCTCAGCAATGCCGGATTCCCTTCGGAACGAATTCCTAACTGCGCTTGCTGCCTTTCCAAATCTAAGATTTTTGTGGAGATGGACCGGATCTATTCCTAAAAATTTGCCACAAAATGTTTTATTGTATCCTTGGCTCCCTCAATTGGACGTTTTGGGTACATAAAAACTTTTATTTTCTAAATAGTAACGATAAAAGTTTTTTCCTACATTACATAACTTTGAATTTTTTTTAGCACATCCAAAAATCAAGGGTTTTATCATGCAAGCTGGAAGACCTAGTACACAAGAAGCACTTTGTTATGGAGTACCTTTGATCACATTTCCAATATTCGGTTTCTTTTCACTTTTTTCGTGTAACTTTTATCCCTATTTTCATAAAATACAGTATTTCTCATCACTTTCTAGGTGACCAGGATTTGGACTCGGATAGGCTGGAAAGTATTGGAGCAGCAATTTCACTGGACATCAACACCTTAACCTCAGATATGCTTATTAGCGCGCTCAAAGAAGTTGTCTATGCAAATAAATACAGAGAGAGGGTTAAAGAGTTGTCAATGATGTTTCGGGATCGTCCCATGGACCCTGTGGAATATGTGCAATATTGGGTGGAGTACGTTCTCAGACACAACACAACTTTATTAAAACCTTTAGGAATGCAACAGACATGGTGGCAGAGGCGATTGTTGGATGTTTACGCTTTGATTTTAGTCATTTTCCTAATGATTTGTTCCGTGGTAGGATTTGTTTTTTTTATAAAACTTCTAAAATAATTGCTGGCCGAATTGGGGTTCGGAATTCTGGTAACGTTAGAATCAAAACTGATTGAGTTACTAAATGTAAAGCATAGAACACACACATTATACAAAATGAAATTAAATTAGTAGTAGATTGAATTGCGATGAAAAATGAATGAATAAAAGCAGGGCTAGCCCTTCCAATAATAAAAGTGATTACCGTAATCACCGACAGCACGAGATTGTAGTTTGTCCTACAGATTTTTATTACAAACTTGTTATTTTTTAAAAACAGTTCTAATCCTTTTTTCTTTCGCACTTGTTCTGATGCAGTCGTAAATATTTGGAACTGACAAAGCTTTTTCTGCTCTGAGTTTTGAATCTCTGTCCGTTTAGAAATGGTTTTGGACAGACGTCGCAGTTACAATGCAGGCCAGTTTGGGGTGAACCGTTTGCTTGTGAATTAGAAGTGTTTTCAGTGTTTGGAATTTTTTAGGGCATAGGCAGGGTACATTGAAGTAGCTCGCCGGCATTGGCAGGGCACATTGAAGTAGCTCGCCGGCATACGCAGGGTACATTGAACGTCACTAGCGAGACCCATGTATCGATTAAGTCGAATTATGTACATTGATGAAGAATTTTGTCTGAAATTATTTTAGATTTGCAGTTCATTCCAGATTTTCAGGAAATGGTTATTAATCATCCGCCAACAACATGCTAGCAAGTTAATCCAAAAGTTCAGTTTTCTAAACTCTAATATAATAATATAAACGTCATTAGCGAGACCCATATATCCTAAATAACTTCTTCCCTTACATTAAAAGTCGAGTTAGGGTGATAACTTTTTCTGAGTTGGAATGGCTTGCGAAGACGCATTGTCTATGTTTCGAAACGCTTAGATAGAATCATAGTTTAAGTTTTTAAAGATGACTCTTGTTTTTCATATCTAATTTTGCACGAGTACATGTGAGACAAAAATGAGGACATTTGAACAGTAATGAGAAAATTTTTCCCGTTTGTCCGAAATACTCCCAGATATGCGGTTCATTACGGATTTCAAGACAGTTATAAAACATCCTCCAACAACATGCTGGCAAGCAAATCCAAATGTTAAGTCTTGGAAAGCTCTCACATATACGTCATTAGCGAGACCTATATATCCTCAATAATTCATTCCCTTGGACTGGAAGTCGATTAAGTGTGATAACGGTTTTTGAGGTGCAATGGCTTGCAAAGACGCACTGTCTACATTTTAAAAAGCTTAGAAACTATCATAGTTAAAGTTTTTAAAGATGACTAGTGAAGGTTGGGTCTAGTTTTGCTGAAGTAGACGCGTGACGAAAACGTGGAAATTTCCCGTGGCCAGTGGAATATTTGAATTAAAAAACTGTCCGCCACATGCCTTCTTTTATAATATGCCAACGGTTTTTAACTTTGACCTGTATAGCCGTTATTTTTGAAGTAGGATATAACTCGTTTTGTAGACCCTTCATCCTCCCGGGATGGCAATGCGCTTTTTATTAAGTAGCCGCAGGCTAATTATTCATAATCGACCTTTTGTCTGTTCCGGGTCTGTCCGCCCGTACGCCCGTCCGTCGCCCCTAAAACGCCCCTTAGAAATGGAATTTTTGAATTCTGGTTTTTTCTAAACGGTACCTCTTAACAAGACCTCGCGTCTGGTCCAAAAACATTTTCACAAAAAACCACCAGAGGGCGCTAAATATTGAAAAAAGTCTATAACTCCGTTCCCTTACAACTTTTTTCATTTTTTTCTGGAATAGGTTCCTTAGGTCCTACTCCATCTACTCAAACCCCAATTTTCCCCCCAGCGCACGCTCCCTGGCGGCCAAATTTAAAAACGCCATAACTCCGGTCCCTTACACCTTTTTTAAGTTCTGTTTTTTGGAATGGGTTTTTAGGCCCTACTCCATATATCGACACCCCAATTTTTCCCTGGCGCAAGGCCCCTGGCGGCCAAATTTAAAAACGCCATAACTCCGGTCCCTTACAATTTTTTTTCATTTTTTTTTCTGGAGTAGGTTCGTTAGGTCCTACTCCATATATTGACACCCCAATTTTTCCCCAGCGCACGCACCCTGGCGGCCAAATTTAAAAACGCCATAACTCCGGTCCCTTAAGTCTTTTTTGAGTTCTGTTTTTTGGAATAGGTTTCTCTGACCCTACTGGACTTCCACAACTCTTTAATTTTGAATAAAAATTTCTATGCGGCTACTTACTTCAACATTTACAAGGGTTTACTTGAAAGATGCATCATGCAATCTCCTCAAAATTAACTATTGCTTGATGAAATTCACTTTTTATCTGTTGGCTTAATTTGCGTTTTTTCACCATTTGCCCAAATGTTTCCATATCATGGACGAACGCTTTATGTACAACGGCACATTATATGTAATTTGGAAAAAGGAATTTACTTTCAGTACTTGAATTCGGTTGTCCATTGTGCTGTGCTAATTAGCAAATCGGATTGCTAGAAAAAGATTTTCACAAACGAAAACAAGTGTCCAAAATTTAAATTTTCAAAAACTACCTGGATCTTTTATCGTATGAAGGTGAAAAATATGTCAGTCTTAGAGTTAAGTTTAAGGGGGTTATAAGAATTATTCAAAACGTAAGTTGCCTCCCAAATAGACAAGCAGATGATTAAAGGTAAAGTTGTGGATTATAGTTTTTTTTTATAAATTGTTGATGATAATTTAGTGACATCTGTCGAATGCACCCACATCTCGTACATAATTACTAGTATAATAAATAGTTGATGTTTACATACCTTATAAATTGGAACAAACCACAGTGATCCATGAAGAAAATCTGAAAAAACTGACAATATGTAACTACAAAAAGAGATCTACAGAACTGTGTGTTCTGTGCAATGCTTTTTTATTTTATAGATTTGTTGGGTTGCTCAAATTTATGTATTTTTGAAAATATGAGAAATTTGGCAAAAATTAATAATTCATATTATTTATTGCATACGTAAAATATTTATTGACATTTCCTTTAACATTGGTTTAGAACATACTGGAACTGTAAAAAAGTTATTCGTAACAAGTTTACCATAAAAATATTAAAAAGTATTTATAATATGAACACTACCGAGTTGCTATAACAAATTCCTGTTGCTGAAACTTGGGACAAATGTGTACTAATAAAAAATATTTACAGTTTAATTTCAAAAAGGTACTTATAGCCAAAGCCGGTACTTCTCACCATGACAAAAAGTTATGTTTTAGCAAATAATTTCTTTTGTAATCGCTTACAAGCAACACAAAAATCAATGACTAAAAAATTCAGTGTGGGAGTACCTACATGTTATGAATTCACTTTAAATGAACAAATTGATAGCGATGGCAGTCTGCATGCAGGTGTTTTGGCGTGTTTTAGTAAAAAGTATGCATTAAGTTGATATTTCACTTTACACAATTGCGTAATTGTAAACAGACTACTTGAATGTTTAAAATTTTTGGCTTCACCAAAAACCTCAGCTACCATATAAGCATGCGGGTCTAGGACCTGGCTTCCACTTCCGGTTTTTCCCCGGACAATATGTCCAAACTAAGATTTCCAAAACCAAGTTTTCCACGAAGACAAATTTTCCAATATACCAAAATTTCCATTGGACAGTTTTTCAGTTACAGATTTTCCATTTCACAAAATCTGACATCTTATCTTGGTAGTGTAAAGTCCTAGCATACTGTGACTCAACCTGATTCATAAAACATTAGGCAAGGCAAAGTTATCATGTTTATGTGTCGGGAGTCTACCCCTTCCGTTATGCAGCCCTATCCGAGAAGCAATAACCTGTATCATTACGTACGGCATTGGAAACAACCAGAGGGAATCTCAGAACCAGAAATACTTAGGAAAAATAAACTAACAAAGCCAGTTCCTTCTACAATTTTTTAAAAATGGTTTTACGTGACAACCCGTACGGGTATCACCTTGTCCTTAAAATTATAATTTCGAAAAAAGAATTATCAACACCGCGGCTGACGTTTTTCCAGCTGCCACTTTGCAAGGCTGTCAATTGCATTTGTTTTTTAGAAGATATTTACGAAGCAAGTTACATTACAAAAGTTACACAACTAGGCATTAAAATGGCACCAACATGACATTGAAAAGTTTTTGGAATATTTTAAACTCACATACATGCGCAGCGTTGGAAGTTCTTACCCTCCAAGTCTTTGGAGTGTCGACCAACGAGTTATGCAGAACAATACACGGACCAACAATAGTGTTGAGTCATGGATTTGAAGAATGAACATCTTAGACAACTCCCATTTACTTTTTGTACAGACTAATTTAACTACGACCAGGAGATTTGGTTTATACGTCATTTTTATTAGCACAAAGGCTTGCAAGATAGCCATTAAATGACACGAGCTACAGGCAGAATGAGCTAAATAGACAGGTCTATCATCTAGTTCCTACTTTGACCGATCTTCCAAGATCTTCGATACTATGAACAAATTTAGGCTTGGCATTGCATTTATTATGACACGAAATATGAGAAACTTGAAATTTAATGTGAACAAATTTTAGAAGATTACTAAATTTTGTGTTTGGAAAAGTTTAAATTGGGTAAAATGCCCAATTGGAAAAATTGTCCTCCTAGAATTGGAAATTTTGATTTGGAAATCTTGGTTTGGACATATTGTCCGGGGAAGAACGGGAAATGTGAGCCAGGTCCGTCCCCCTAAGCATGCAACCAAGCTTGATTTATTAGCATATAAGAATCTTGCTGCATATAAAATCAATTGCAGCATGTTTATGGCCGTTCATAATTGGTTTTCAAATTGATGCTAGGCGCATTTAAACAAGACAAAATGAATCGGAGAGGTCCTAATATGTATTGCTTTTAAGCCAAGAAGAATTTAGTCACAGTTAATTTGTGTAAAAGTAGTCACCAATTCATGTTACCACACACACATGTCATTGGTCGTCAACGTCGCTTACAGAAAAAATGCCTTACCCAAAGTTTTATTCCAAAATTTAGATTGTCTTGCTATTATCTTAACACAAAAGTAACCAACAAAAATACGTTTTTTAACAAGTAAAAAATGACAAAAAACGAACGCCTATATGCTTTGGACATGCATTTTTAAATACACTAGAGGCAATGAAACAAACTTCAGCGTGGGTCTTATTTTGGCATATTTTATATATTTATTTTGTTTGTTAAATAAAAGACATACAAAAAGGATGGACTGCATAGTTTTTTGGGTCACAAAAAATGTGTTCACGTCAGAGTTCTTGTGCTTTTCTTAAAGATACTAATGAGCAACCTATACAGTTATTTATGTGGGTTGGGAACAAAAAGTGAACTAAATTGCATTCATTTACTTGAAATTTTGAAGAACACATGTGTTCAGAACCGAAATTAAATTGTAACAGTGTAGCAAGCTTGACTTCGATAAATAATACGTAACCTAAGTTTTAGTTTCCAGCGTGGTATTTAAAAGGTTAAGGTACACTAGAAAAACCCTGTTCATAGAAATGCAAGAAATCTGATCTAAGCATGGGTAATATCAAATATTACATGTAACTTCATGCTTAAAATCACACACAAATAAATGTAATACGAGTGCAAAATTCCAATTCGGGTATACACTTATAATGAGTCCCAAAATGCTGTCTCAAAGCTCCTCGCAATTACAAACTAATGAGTTGGCTTTTATCCACCAGCCACCTTCTCTCGTGACGATTATGTACGAAAAATACGCGGACCAGTTTTTTATTGTCAACAAGAATATTTTTCACGCTGCTTTTACTGTGCTTGTGACGTTAGCAGTTAGTCTCTGTTATTTATTGCTTCGACAATTCATTATATTTTAAAATCAGTTTGTCAGGAAAATTGGTGCATTGAAGTTCAAACATACATGCATGATAATCATACATGCTTTTGTCTTCTTACAACAGTTAACTTAATGAAGAACCTTACTTATATTACTTATACAATATTATCTATCAAGAAAAATTTTCTTTACGGGTTATAAGGTTTCAGGACCACAGAGTTTACAAAACCCTAACAATTAATAGATACCATTTAGATGCTTGAATTCCATTGGCATGATTTTGTTCCCAATGTCGCACAAGCATTCTTATATGAAACATATCAAAACTAATGACTTGAATAAAAGTTGTGCGAGTCAGAATTCATATGCCTACCCTTGCAAAATTAGAGCACCCTACTTAACCATGGTAATCTAGCAGTTCTTTATGATTCTTCTAGAAAGACACGTAGGCGTAAAAGTAGCATTTTTTTCTGTCCTGGGAACAAATATTGAACTACGTATATATTCAATTCATTTACTTGCTTTAAAGTTTTGAAGCATACATGTGTTCAAAACCGAACCTAAATTGTAATAGTGGTAGCAAGCTTGACTTCACCATAATATTACGTAACCTAATTTTTAGACAATACCAGTGCAAGGTTAGATGTTTATTTAAGCCCTGCTTTTTGCCCTATTTAGCTATGGCTTTGGGTAAAATTTTTTAAAATTATCACTACTCAAATTACGCCAAACCTGTGTATGCGTATTAGGAATTACGTATAATGATACATCGTCCCATAGTCTGCTGTAAAAGATTTAGCCTCGTCGTAATAAAAAGGTTGAGCTGCACTGGAAAAACCCTGTTCATAGAAATGCAATGAATCAAATCTAAGCATGGATGATATCAAACATTACTTGTAACTTCGTGCTTTAAATCACACACACAATAAAGGTAATACGAGTGCAAAATTCCAATCCGGGAATTCACTTAAAATGGGTCCCAAAATGCTCTCTCTAGGCTCTTTGCAGTTACGAACTAATGAGTTGATTTTTATCCACCAGCAGCTTTTCTACATGACGATTATCTATCAGAAAATGTCGATATTATTTTCATTGTCAACAAGAACATTTTTTTCGCTGTTTTTATTGTTTGTGAGGCTAGCCTAAAGACTCGTTAATTAGCTACCTAGACACATCATTGCATTTTAAAATCAATTTATAAAATAAAATTCTTTTATTCTGGTACAAACATTAAAAAAGACAATCATACAGGCGTTGCCTTCTTATTCTACTTAACTTAATGATGAAGCATATAAATCCTTCAGTTTGAAGCATACCAAATTCTTGTTTCTATGGTGAAAAACAAAGCTTCCCACTTAGTATCCGAAACACAAAAATAATAAAGCTCTAAGAGAGAGTAGTTAAGTACTATCATTAAAAAAGAGTTAATCAGGGACTTAAAGCATAAATTTTTACAAACCGAGTGTGAAATTGGCCAAAAACTGACCTAAACGCATGTGCTGCACACCATACAGGTTGTAAAACTGCTGTATCTGGCAGTTAGGATCCTGAATCAGGGCCTTAAAGCACAAATTTTAACAAACTGGTTGTGAATTCGTAATTCTGGTTAAAACCTGACCTAAAATCATGTGTCGCATGCTGTAGGTATTATTATAAAAAGTTGTGATATCGCTGTGACCTCTGACCAAGAGTTGACGTATTGACCTGAAATTCAATAGGGTTGTGGCTGAAGTCATATAATATCTGTATGCTAAGTTTGGTTCCAATCGGTCTAGTCATTACTGAGTTGCAAATTGCATACGTACGGCCGGCCGGAACACAATCGTATCAAGTATCTTTAGGGATACTTAATACAGTAATCAGTTATGCTGTTGCACAAACTGCTCACTCTAGTTAATGTAGCATGTACGAGCTGATGTGTAAACTTTTAAGTGTTAGCGACTTTGTTACGTGACGGAAGCCTGCGCAGAAAAATTTGACAAATGTCGTCAAGAACAAAAACGTCGCCACGATAAATATCAGGAACCAAAGGTGAATATGCAATTCGGCTGCTTACACAAAATACCCACTCTAAGTTAGCTAGAGGTTACACGTTGATGAATTTGTTTTCACGTTCTAGCGACTTACCAAGTTACGAGCCGCAAATATTTAAAGATTTTTTCAATGTCAACCGAAAAACCAGATTGTATTTGTATTATAACTTTGAAAAACAACATAATTTTTGCGTTGCTCATACTGTGTATATGACGTAAGCCTAAGCAATCTTTGACTTGTGCATTACGCCATTCTTGACTGTTTCTAAATCCTTATATTATTATTCTTTTTTTAAACGATCGCTTCCTTCTACTGCATTTTTTTTGAATTTCATGTCTGGCACAATTGGTTTGTTTTGAAGACAAATACAACTAATTCTAAACTCATTGAATCAACAAGTACATTATCTAGATACGTGGCTATACAGTAAAAGAGGAATACGAAAATTTATTAACGTAAAAAACAAAAGCTTGTAGCAATTTTCAACACCGCAACATGTTGCCTATGCATATAACAAAGATACAAAAAAAATCCAATGTCTTAATGCTTCCAATCTTATAATATGCATACTACGTCCTGATGATTCCCGGAAAGTTTGTCGCCATCATCTTATCGCAATCACTTTATTGCCTTCAGACTATCGCTAATTGGAATAAATTAACAGAGAAAACTGCCCATGCGTAACATTTGCACTTGTCCGTGTACTACGTGAACCAGATTATTTAGCCCAGTCAGATTATTATTGTCCTTCAAAATCCAAAGTGGATTCATAATCTAATTTGCCGCGTCAAATAAGTGTCCTGATAAGTTTTAATACAGAAATTTATTACCATCAGAATTATGTGTGTTTCAGTAGCGTAGTCACTGCAAAACGTAATTCTGAAGTTTTACAATTAAAACTAAGTTGCCGAATATTAGTAAACGTCCTTAAACAAATTCAATGTTTACAGCGGAGCAATACGGTTGCTGAGTTCGAATGGTGTGCTTTAAGTCACATTAGCAAAGCTAACTTTAATTTGTTTACAGTTAAAGGATGCATGGAACAAGCACACCATGCGGATATTACTAACGCTGCCAGTCAACTCTCTTAGATTTTGCATCAATCTGGAAGACATTCAGTCTCTAAGAAGAAAACTCCGCGTAAAGGAAAAGCTGTTAATGGCTGGAATGGGGAGCTGAAGCTAACGTATCAGCAATATCGTATGGCTTATCTAAATTGGATGAAATACAACAAAGATCCTGCCCTTTTTCCCAACAAGAATGCAGAATCCAACAAGAGAAAAATCTTTAAAAGCTCAATAAGAAAGTGTAAGAGCAAACAACAAGAAAGGGTAGATGATACAATATCATCGTCTAGAGTTTTGCACAAAGATCGTTTCAGAAATTTTGGGCCAACGTAAAATCTCAAGATAAACGTCTAAAGAGAGCCGGTAGCCGATACTGAGGATTCTGTGAGTGGGGAGGAAAATGTTTGTAAGCATTGGTGCAGTGAGCTTTTTATTGGAGGTCAGAGCACGGAGCTGGGACCAGTAGTTCACAGATACACAGGTAAGAAGGAGAACAGTGGAAGTTGGAGTGGAACAGAATTGATGGAGATTTTCATAAATGGTAACAACTCAGCAGGTTTTGATGACTTTCAAAGTGAGCTTTTTCGTAAAGCGGTTGTGTCGATCAATTTTAAATCAAGTGTTAAACATTGTGAACTCAATCATGTGTCATAGTTTTGTCCCTGATGAGGGTTGTAATAGTGCCTATCCTAAAAATAAAAGGAATTGACCCAGCATGCAGCTCGAACTGCAGGCCTGCTGATAATAAGATTCATGACTTCAAGGCGATGAGAAGGAATGCTGCCTTTTCACTGCTGAATAGAATTGCTATTAGTGAAGAGAATGATATTGTTTGTGCAATTGTGAACTCTAATGCTTTTATTAAATCTTCGATATCAAAAATGTGGAACTCATTATTATTTAAAATCTGATATACCACTCTACTTTTTTACAACATTTCTTGACTAACTTGTACTTTTTTGTGTTTCTCTTACATTTTAGTTGATTAGAAATATGGGGTTTGTGGTCTGTATTAATTTATATGACGCAAATACTGAAATAAATCAAATTCATCCATTCATTCCATACAAGTGAGACAGGTGTATTAATATTTTTCCATCAAAACTAAGACCAACCAATCTGATGCATCAACAGCGGCAAAATCAATGACAGTAGACCAGTACTCAACAATGATGGCCTTGACCCAAACAGTTTTAAAAACTGCACACAATAAAATGACAAGTGCAATGAGTAATTATAAGATTATTTAATGAGTTGTTTGGCCGGCCGCCTACCAAAATCCCATGCATAAAATCTTATTTACACAAAAGTGAGCAGCCCTGCATCGACCATGACAGCTAACACACATGCAGTAGCGTAATCTCAACTAATGCAACGGGCCTAAGCGTGTGTGACATCAAGATTTACTGTTTACTTCAGTCTTAAAATCACACACACCAATAAGGAAAGCACAAATGATTGTGTAACTTGTGAAGTACAAAAATTTTTCAACGTCGTTTGAAAACCTAAACCCCTTTGGAATATTCAGTTTAAAAAACACGAACACTTAGTACATGTGAGGGTGAGCCTACGGATTACTAATAATTTCAAATGTGGAATCAGACACGGCATCAATCTACAGAGAATAGGACGAGTTTTTTAACTGGTGGTTCATAAAACAATGTTTCTTTGACTATAAAATTGTAATCATGTATGAATGAATACTTGTTGTGTTTTTTTAAATAACAAAGTTTGTTTCTATATAGGAATTCAATTATTACATACAAATTTAATTTTAATTTCAAGACTGGGGTATGTAGATTCTTGTGTCCCGAGTTTCGACCACATTAGCGTGTACTGTGTACACTGTGTATAAAGTCAAGATAATCTGTACATAAAATGAAACCACGTGGAACATCTTGTATAGTTGATTCATTGCTATCTTAAAACAGAATCATTATCAAATTCAGCATAAAAAAATATTGACACTCTGATGTCGATGGTTTTTAATACTTTTCTTCAAATCAAAAAAAAAGTAGAACAAACTTAACACAACTGCTCAAAAATATTCAAAGAAAATCGTTTATCTCCGCTGATTTGCAATGTATAATTTGAAATTACTGTTTCCGTTTATGATTTCTTTTATACATATATTGCAAATGGGTAAAAACGCAGTTCTGGAAGGTACCTGTTTCCGTAACTAGTTTTTTGACTACGCCGTTTCTACTTGTCAGAAGCAAGTGAGAATTACTAATTTTAAACAGGGACTTAAGCAAAAATTGTAGGAAACATTCAATAGTCAAGCATTCGGTAAATAGAACACATTTCACAAAATTTCATAACGTTTACTCATCTTAAAACTCTATTGAGCCATGGAGACTGCTCAGAGAAATTCTGGAGCTTACTCAAGTATCAGCTAAAACCTTATATGTCCAAGATCGGTATCTTATATTGAATTATGAATTGCATATACAAATGACTGTTTACTGTTTTTTTTTGATCCAGCAATATCTTTTAAGTTTATCAACTTTGTAAATCGAATTAATTTGAGATACTTAGAGCAATCTATACAACAGAAATGGTGGAACAATTTACCATGATGCAACTTAAATTATCTAATTTTGTACGCCTAAAATAGTTCAGTTTCTGAGCAACCTTATACTCCCTGCATTTGGAGGGGATTCGAACATAAATACAGCTATATAATTCAATAAAATAGGTATTGTTTTAAAGCCTACATTTGTTTAAAACCGAAAACATATGGATACATTTTGATTTTTTGAAAAGTCGTTTAACGAGAAGTAGAAAAAGCATATACTTCAAACAAAATAACGAAAACCAGTGATAGAGTTTTCTATCACTTACTTTACCTAAGTTACCTAAACTGGCACAGTGCGAGTTTCTTGATACAAAAAATCTTACTTTTTCTTCTTTTAAAGTTCCATTTGATTTTTAACCAGCATGAATTTCATACACTGTATTATCAAACATGGTTTAAAGTAAATTGACATACATATATTTGTCGACAGTTATGCATGATATAATTACTTGTAATGGAAGTTTTTCAATACTTTCGTCATTAGAAACAGTTCCCGCATTTTCAACAAAAACTTTGATTATTTAGAGTGTAGGCGGTGTAACCGTAAACAATTTTGAGGAAGAGAATATAGCAGCACCGCATGTAGTTAACACATAGTTAATCTACAGCTTCATTTAAATCAAATTGCAAATCAAGAACAAATAACAAAACAAAAACTAATTGACAAGGCTAAACAGTTTTGAAATGCTAACGAAATAAAATGCGAATGCAATATTTGGGTATTTATATAACCTAGTATTGTTTTTAAAGTACAAGTATGTTTATTGACTTTGTAAATCGAATTAATTTGAGATACTTAGAGCAATCTATACAACAGAAATGGTGGAACAATTTACCATGATGCAACTTAAATTATCTAATTTTGTACGCCTGAAATAGTTCAGGTTCTGAGCAACCTCATACTCCCTGCATTTGGAGGGGAGTCAAAAATAAACATAATTCAATATAAAACGTATTGTTTTAAAACGTACATTTGTTTAAAACCGAAAATATATGGATACATTTTGAAATTTTGAAAAGTCGTTTAACGAAAAGTATAAAAAGCATATACTTCAAACAAAATACCGAAAACCAGTGATAGAGTTTTCTCATAATCCAAATTTTTTGCTTTAAAAAATCTACGGTTTTGTTAACGCAACTATAGTATTTCGACTTATCATACTAATTTAAACTTGTGGGTCTAAATATAATCCTGTCTTACGTATTAACTGCTTTCTCCTTGTAAATCTATTTAGACACCCTTGATGGTCTATTTAGCGCCCTTGGGGTCTATTCATGCGAGGTTATTTCGGAAACTAGTGAGCAACCTAATCAACAATGGTAATCTTGCAGTTATTTGACATGACTTTAAGAAACTTAATTGGGGAGTATATTATCTGCTCAGAAGGTACATCTCCGTAAATGCTGCTTTATATATTGTTGTTTAGAGCAAATATTGAGCTAAATTCAATTCATGTATTTATAGTTTAGTTTCGAATTATACTTGTGTTCAAACCTGAATGCATAATATCAAGAAATTCAATATAGGGTTCAGTTATCTAATTCCTACAGAATAATTTTTAGCGAGTTTGGACATTATGTAAAAACAGATTGGGTTGTATACTGTCTTGTATATTTAAGGCATGTAATTTTTTACCCCTAAATATACATTCAACCATCTTTTTATTATCATGCCTCATCCTCTCGTGCCAAAAAATTAATCATTATTAGCCCTTAAATGATTTTTTGAGGGATAAACAATTATTTGGTGTTCACGAGCATAAAATACATGTACGTCCTCATTTGTGAGGCATGCATAGGTATATAAGGCGGGTCTGCTTGTCTCAGAAGGCATTTGGCTGGCAACAAGTAAGCAGCATCATGGGCAGTAGCAGTAACTATTTATCAGACCTGCCATATGCAAATTTAGTTTTTGAACGCAGAATGTTTGAAATTTTCGAAATTTACTTAATTTTACTAAGTGGATCCATTTGTCATTTCTTGCGGAAATATTTAATTTCAAAAGTTAGGGTGCCAAATTGTTGCCTATTAAATTTGCTAAAACGTCGTCTCTCCAATTTTTTATCTTGTTTCCAAAAACGTTATGCAGGATTCATTGATTTTGGTGCACTTCCGGTTTACAGCAACCTAGTGTGTATTCTTCGTCACCACTGCACATATTAAGCCGTCTATATTAAACATTTGACACATTAATCATGTAGAACATACAGTTAGCTATTGATTGGGCGTCTTAAATCAAAAATTGATTGTGGAAGACAAAGTTACAGAGCCATGACTGTCCAGAAACTTTCTGGAAAAAATTTGAGTAAGGATGCTCAACATCCACAAAAACTTTCATTGATGAGTTTTATTTCCAGTCTGAAAAAATCAGATATTTTCATATTTGGTACACGTTAACTTTAAACCTCTGTCCAGCCTCCCTAAAAACATATGCGGGTGAAACCTGCTATTTATGTAGTTATTATCGATGAACATACATTAGTAATAGTATAAAAGGTTTAAGTATTGAAGACAATTTTTTTCGGGGGGGGGGTCCCAATGACGATTTATTACTCAAAAAAATTAAGCAAAGCACTGAAAAAAATTAAAATAGATATAAGGCTGTACTTTAAACTTAATTTTGAATAAAATGACAAAAATAATTGTTTATCCCTCAGAAAATTATTTAAGGGCTAATAATGATTAATTTTTTGGCACGAAAGGATGAGGCATGATAAAATGAGGAAAAACAAATGTTTTTTTGAGGGTCGACTGAAATATTCCCTATACTTAATCCTTCCTAATCTCCATGTTTAGCTATGACGTCGGACATTTTTTCAAACAATACAATACGCAATACCGCAACTTGTGGATGGGTCAAGGAATACTGACAGTTTATAGCGTAAAACTGCTTACACTATAATTGCAAGTACAAGTTTTTTCAAACAAGGGTTAATATACTATTAAGTGGCGATTTATTGGTTTAAATGATTCAGTTACTTAAATAGACATGATATGTTTTTTAAATAATTCTGTAGTTTATACTAAAGTTAGTGATAGGTTTCTAACGTTGCCAATGAATAAAACTGAATTGAATTGAATCAGCTAAAATTGAATACAAAAGCGTACCTAAACACGTTTCGCACATGCTACAAAGCTTTCTATTTGAAACTTTTGAAATTTAATGCTGCTTTTGCAACCCAACGGAAAATGCAAATGGCTTTCTGCAAAAACACACAGAGGGTTGGCGTTGCCGTACGACCATTCAAAGACAATCATACTTGCGTTGTATGATGAGTTAACTTATTGCTGAAACATTTAAATCTTTCAGCGTAAAACAACGAAATTTTTTATTTCCACGATGAAAAATAGGCCATTTCTTTTAACATCTGAAACCTGAGGATAATTAGGTTATTCAGTTATGTTGTCAACTGCTCATCAAAATGCTCACTTTAGGCATTCCAGCGGTTCCTAGCCGACGAGTTGACGTGTTATTTGTTAGCAAATTTGTTAGGTAAGAGTACCTGCTCAGACGACGTTGACGTTTTTCAAATGTTGACAACAACAAACAAGTATCCGAAATTACAGGAAAAGAAGCAGACACCAATATTCTGCCACACCAAATACAGATGAGATTAATTGTGTTTTCAACCAATTTTGTTACTTGCAGTGTGCTTATGCAAATTAACAAAGAGTTTTTTCAATGTCAACAAGAAAACAAGTGCACGTTTTTGCGTGCTTGTTTTACTGCACTTGTGACATAAAAACTCATTAATATGCGGCCTACACATTTTTGAAATTTTATGTCACTTTATATAGAAAACTGGTGTGATACAGTACCACAGTTTTAAAGAATGTAAAAGTGACAATAATGTCGATTGTAGGGCACCAAGATTTATAAAGTTTGTAATATTTACATGTAAATCAAAAACAGATAAATATAAAAATTGTTACTACATCTAGCATTTGCGCCAATGTCGCTTTGTGATGTTGCCTTGCGCTTGGAAACATTTGTTGGGTAGTGCCACGTGTTTTCCGTGCAGTTTAATTAATACACATGCAGTGTGTGGGTATTAGGAAGATCTAATAATTTCATGCTTGAAATCACAAAAGATAACAAGTACTACGAGGTTTCTATTTACTTCAAATACTGAGTGAATTTTTGTTTTATGCACAAATTTATGCACATTGTATACGAAACGTACACCGTAAGGTTTAAAAAAGTTGAATTTCCAAATACTTCATGTTTTGACACAGTGTCCTTTACCTCCTTGTATGGAGTTCAGTTTCCAGAATCAAATAAACAATAAATTAGAAAAACAATTCAATTCTTATTACATACAGGTTTGAAGATAACAATTTGTTTCGGTATAATATGTTAAATAATGGCACTTTTCTTCTTTCCAGGATGACGACATGCATTATGTTAATAGTAATGCAATTAGCAAACATGTTTGGGAGCGTTTTTCTATTTTTTGGTGGCAACAACGGTACAACATACTTTCTCTATATTGTGCTTTCAGAGAGAAATCAATATCCCCATAATTAAAAATTTATACAGTTTTCCAGAAAAACAAGAATACCGTTCGATAGCAAGCAGCAGCTTCAGCGCTTACTCCGAAAGTGTAATGCCGAAAAAATCAATTGTGACGACGTCCAGCTCTAAGCAATTAAAAATTTAAGACAAAGCTTCTTTACGGTCGGCCGACAACAGACCCGAGTCTCTGTTCATATAAAATTACCAAGCAGTGCATGTAGCTACAGGAACAAAATACGTATTAGTTTTGTTGTCACTCGAGCCCCACCCAAAACAAAAATTGGGAATTGCTTTCAGTTGTTAGCTTCATGTTGTACTTGACACACCCTGTCAAAGTGTGCTGAGCATATATTCTACAGTATTTTTGAGAAACTGAAGAAACATTTTGTCAAATTAATTGTATATGTTACGAACTGCTTATAACGTGAAGAAAAATAGTAAAGTTTTACTTAAGGCATTCTGATAAAGTGAATTTTAAAACTGATATTTAAACTGCTTAAATATTTCCAAAATTTTAAATTTTCTGCCTGACAGAGTTTCAGTTTAAAGCTGTAACTTGCACTTATAAAAGTTCTTGATATGCGACTGTGAAAGCGTAACATTTCTTCTTGGCATTTTTGCTTTAGTTAGTTAGTTTTGGAAAACTGAGAAACTGTTTTTATAAACGAATTCATCCACATCAGTTCAATTTTTTTGTTTATTGTTACGATACTGAAAATTAGTTAGTGAATTGTTTTTATGCATTTTGTGGGCAAATGAGAGTTTGACGCTGACAAAATTTTAATTTAGAAAACTTCGTTTCTTAGTTTTACTGGGAATTTGTTGCATGGGTGTGAATACTTCATTTTGGCGATTGTGGTTCTGGAAAATCACAGCATATTAAACCACGACTGAAACGGTAAGAACCGAAGCGTACAAAAATATTATCTTCATTATCTACCATAAACTCAACTCAGATTTTTGAATAAATACTACGTTTTCAAAAGGTGAAATGTACTCCAGAAGTTTGTGAAAGAACCAAAGATACCAAACTGAATTCATGGGTACTTTTGTTTTCAGTAACTCTCCTGATGCAGCCTGCTAGATCTTCAGTAATGCAGTGAACGTTTACGAGAAATTTTGAAGTAAGCAAACTAGTAAATCATTTTCCATTGCTATGATACCAAACTTCAATTAAATCGGTATTATCTTTATCATTTTTAAACCGAAACAGAATCACCAAAACCATAAAACGAGTTTAAAAAAGCAAACTATATGGCAAACTTTTGGAAGTCATGGGATAATTACACACCGATTTGACATACTCCGTACGCTCAAAAATGACAACAGAAAAGACCCCTCTCACATCTTATTTTCCTAAACTGCTCAGGCTTTAGAAAGCAAATACTCTAGACTTCAAGTTTTGTTATAATGAAGGTAACCAAGACATTGCATTTTCTTGATGTTGAACAAATAAGTAATATTTAAATTGTGAAAGCAATTACACTTCTTTATTAATTTTTGTATTTCTAAATGCATGCTTTTAGTTAAAACCTTAATGATCTGGATGAAATGGATTTGTGTTTCGGGATCTGCTGTAGTGCAAATGGAAACTAGGAATGATGTGAATCCTTGGATTTTAATTGTCAAATTACTTTGGGATTAAACGACAACTAATTTGTTGATTACATTACCCTCAACTCTTTTCAATTTCACATTTTCAAAATTGGAATGGGACTGAACTTCAAGCTTCCCGATTGTTCTAGGATCTGCTCTATGCTGCTAAAGTTAAGAACTGCTTCAAAATAGTTTGCAAATATTTATACCTAAGATTAGTAAAATATAAGTATGAACATGATATTTTTAAAGTACAACGCTATCGCATACAGTTCAAAACTCAAATCAAATTTTGATAGCAAGGGTTTAGTTAGTAGCAAGTAACACCTTTATTTGTTCATTTGGGACTCTAATTTGTCAGTTGGTAAGCCAGTATTTCTGGTTAGTTTACTGATAAACACAGCAACAACTTGCAGTTACAAATTTAAAACAAAGTACTATATATGGCAAGACATTCATGGTTATTTACTTCTAAATATATTTGTAATGCAGGTAGGCATTAGCTGTCATTTTCCGTGACTAACTACAAGTAGTCAACCATTATATATTTAAAAACAAGTGCTTGAAAATGTTGCCTTTTTTGTATAAGGTACCTATTTATTTGAGTACACCAAAGTTTGGTAAACAAACTCTGATGTGTGTGTTTAATTTAAAAATCTAAAATCCCTGAAACAATTTAGCAAAACCAGCTTTTAATAAGATTGAAAGCCAAAACCTTTATAAAATTAAACCTCTCTCTACCGTGAGCCCCAAATCAAGTACAGAAGTACTTACTGCAAATTTTGAATATAAACAAATTAACAGACCCTGAGAATATCCAGTTCTTAAAAATTATATACGTAAACTGGAAACCTCATTTGACTCTAAACTATTATATTAATTTTTGTTTTTCTAAACATTATTCAATTTTTTGGCTAAATTTTCGCAAGCCTGGAAAAAAATGAAGTCAAACCATTGAGTAGGATTATATTGTTGGTGCTTGTTTCCGAAAGTGATTTCAATGTACAAATGCTTTTTTGGAATCGTGATGTTCTACTAGTGATGAGTAAAGCAAAAAATCAATTTAAAAATATAAAACCACTTTTAAGCATATCAAACAAAGAAATCACAAAAATAATCGGAAACGACAATGTAGTCGTAACTGAGTGAGTTGACAAACGTCAAAAAGCCAACACAATCTTAATCAATGCAGGAATAAATGTTTTTGCCTAGCAAAACGCATGTCAGGGTGCCTAAAAGAATTGGAGAAATAGTTAGCGGCAAAGCAAAATTCACTAAATATTAACCAAATCTGACCGCTGCATATAATATGTAGATAATTATGATATATTTTGAAAAACGTCATCAGGAGTCAATATATTTTATATATTAAAACTTCTAAAAATTTGTTCTATTCGTTAGTATATACCCCCCACAAGTGTTTAAAAAATGTAAATTAGAATAATACTAACTTAATTAATTGCCTAAAATGGAAAGCTCTGAGTTTCCCGAAGTCATTCAAACAATGGTGAAAACAAAATTCTGGAGAGGCGGTGAAAACAAGGCTTTTGATAGTGTTACTTAATGCAATACTGGCGTTTTCTTCCGTTATCTACTACCTCCGATTACCAAAAGAATTTGAAACACCAGCTTACCTTTTAAAAAACAAGGCTGTATTTTAAGATATTGATTTACTTTACTGCTAACGTAGTGCAGTGCGTCTTCATGCATAAGCATAAAAGAAATTGATTGCATTGACAATGCAATTAATACACTAATTAATTAATGAGACAAGAGACATAAACATTAATGCAATACAATTAATGAGAGACAAAGTCGCTTACGTGATTGCTGGGGGCTGGAATAGTGTCACTAATGGTGATTCAAAACCACAATATACCTATTTGCATACTAAAGTTGGTTCGTGTTATTTACAATACAAGGACATGACCATGTTGTTTCAAAATTCATACATTTTTGAAAGTTCTTGAACAGTACAAATTTGGAAACCTTTTCTTAGCAACTGGCATATATTTCATAGATTTTCACAATCTCCGACAAGAACAACTAATTTTTGTTAGAACATACAATAATCTATGAAGATATAAACGCAATTTTCGGTGCCTTAAATGCATTCAGAAATGCAAAAGCAGTGCCCATATCATGTTGATGATGACAGGTGTGATAGATTTTAAAACTGTCTAAACTAAACTCAATTTTATAATAATTTCGAATTGGTAACAACAAAGTAGTTGCTACCAAACTTCAGTAAGAAAAATATTTATAAATATGATTCTTGGCAGGGAACATAACTACAAGCACACGCGTATGCAGTCCAGTTCAACTTAACACCTGTAATTATACCGAAACATGTATAAAGTTTATATATAAATCTACATAAATAATAGTAAAATGTAAGCAGTTTCATGAAGCTCTAAACTTACTGCTTGCTGCACGACAAAAATCAATTCCGACTAGTGAGAGTCAGAATCTGTTTACCAACAAACACAAAATTCACAAAAACCATGAACAGAAATCGATTACTAAACAAAATTCGAAAACGTTACTCTCATTACAAAACTGTTATTCTTTCAGGATGTAATCTCATGTCGAGCTGTTTGTCAAAAACTAGTGAAGGATGTTACAAAATATAAGAAAGTTTTCTTGTGATATGTAGACGTAGATCAAACCATGCAATAGCCCTTTCGAAATTTAAGACAGATATATTTTTTATTGATGCGCTTCTGAATTGAACAACAGATATTTGGAAGAGTTTTTTAAAAAACTCATTGCAAGTACTTCTTACTTATAACTTTGTGTTTCCATTTTTGCATTGTTTAAAGCAGAGAAACCTTATAAGTTTATTCAAATATTATATTTTGTGTATTTTACAATTTACAGTGTTTCTATCACTCGGTTTTTGTTTTGTAAATACCAAATATCTAATATAACAAGACTGATGAATACAAACAAATATCTCGCTGGTTAATTTGTGTAACAACAATAAAAACTGAAAATAATTAAACTTTTTAAACCTGACGAATCCCATTTAACATACAAATGTGTTTTAAAAGCCTTTAAGAACCGCAATCCAATAATTATGTTGCAATTAGAATATTCCCTTTGGACATGCCATCACGCGTTCTCATCAACGAATCGAAAGTTGTACATACCATATTCCTTTTGCCCTGCAGGAAAATTATTCTTTCTGGGAAATGATTTATTTCTGTCAATTTATTCAAATTTAAAGCTCTTTAACTATTCAGCCAATTCGGTTAAAAGTCCTTTTTTATGCACTAATACACTGCTTTGGACAATCTGGTCCTTTTTAAATACCTATTTCACCTGTTATTGCCTAGAAAGGCACTTTGAACCTTCTCTTAAAACTGCTAAGAGATATAGCAGGCATACAAAAATACATCCAATGGTATATTGCAGTTAATCGAAATTGCAATGTTGTCAGTAGCCCACACCAGCAAATCACCAACATCCTTGTCAATGTTTCGTTTAATCGAATTTCGATGATGCCATTGTAGGAAGTTTTTTAACTGGGTTTTAGAAGACTCGTCAACATAATGTTTTAATTTAAAAACCTTTCTGTGATTGCTGTGAGTTGTAAAGTTACTTGCTAAGAAAACTCGCAAGTTCAGTTTTGACAGAAACTTTGTCAATCTAGCACTGCAACTGCTGCTTTGTGCGCACTTGTAAGCAAGTTTCGGAAACAATATTGTCCTTTGGCCTCCAATGCAATGAAATCTTCCTCGGAAATGAATACATCTTCTATTTTAATCGTTTAGCATTGAAGACGCCAAGCTCAAAACCTAAATAGAAATCGATCTATTTACTACGAAACTATTTTGAATTCGAGAAATGCGCGAATTTTAATTCAACTATCCGTCGTTTTTTAATATTAGGTTATTGCGCAAACTTTATCTCAAGTTTTGATCCCTTTATCTGCCATGCTGATATACAAAACTCAGTATAAAAATTGCCTTGCTAGATTTGTCAAGAAATCTCTTGACGGTACAAAAGAAGGTCAGAATAAGTGTGTTTGAAACGCAGTTCACGACGAATAATGAAATGGAATGAAATAAAAATGCATGAATATACTGTTCATTCTGGTGGCTCGACATCTTTTTAGTAATCTAGAAGACATTCAATCGAGTCGTTTTTGAGATTTTTGCTAAGCATGCGCGATAAAAATAACTCGAAGTGTCCACATTGCTGAGTCATAATAGTTTAGTATATGTTTCTGTGTAAATTAGTACCGCTCATATGTTGACATCCTTATTTACAAAAAGTTGTAAGTTTTTAACCATTCAAGTTCTGCGTCATCGAGCAAAAATGAAATAAAAGGATTTCTGATCTCTGCCTCAAAATGTGTTTATATTTTCCAAAATGTTGCAAGTATGCTTTGATGGTTAATATTCACCTTTAAAAACACACTCTTATTTTAAAATTTACTTTACTTTTCAGTAATTTTCAAATTCCACTTTGAATAACTTGTTGTGTAAACGTCCAATTTCTGGTTTACTTAGTGTGTTTAGAGTGTATTGTTTTTTTAAATGGTTTATGAAGATGTATTGTTCAAAACTAAATATTTTACCGAAACATTTGTAAATCAGACAAGCAATAAAAAAATTGACTACAATAATATTTCCCAACATGTACCCAGGACTGCTCTCCTATGTGGTAAAATGCAATTTTATACATGGGCTTTTGGTAGGCGGGCGTGTCCCACAGCTGACATATTCATAGTCCCTTGCCCCTAGCCCCGGTCCCCAGCTCGGGAGCTATGAATACTGCGGCTTGAAACAGGAGGCTTGGGACGTGGGGCTATAAACATTTCGGCTGAGTGCACGTGGCCGTCTACCAAAATTCCATGCAAAAAATCATATTTACAGAAAGGAGAACAGCCCTGCATCGACCATGACAGCATACATATAACATGCATACATAGCGCAGTCTCAAGGAATGCAACGGGCCTAAGCGTGTGTGATATCAAGATTTACTGTTAACTTCAGTCTTAAAATCACACACACGATTAAGGTAAGTACACATGTATTCAAAAGGTTGGTTTTTTTGCCTAAATAAAATCTTCTAGGAAGGTAGACTTTAGGAATTCGTCAAGAAAGACTACGCGTCAGGATTCAATGCGAAAAATCATAAGAAAACAGTATTATATATGGTAACGTAATGAAGCAAGAAAATTACGTCAAATCAGTTTATTAATCTCCATTCTATTAAAACGTTTTGAAAACTGTAAGAAAGTCATATGACATTTCTTGTGAAGAAAGTATTTAAAATATTACATGGTTCAAGCAAATACATTTTATCTAAAACCAAAATTTATAACGCTGGTCATATGGCTGGTTTATGGTCATCAAAACGGCTTGCTAATTTTCAACAGGTTGATTTGTTTCAGGACATCCTAATTTGGCTTGGAGATGCGTTTTTTAAACACCACGACGCACTGCAAGTTACATGAGCGTGGGTTATAACAATATTTGTATGTTCATGCTTAACTCACACAATCCTAAAAGGTTGTTCTAGTTTTTGTGGTTTTTTACAACGGTAACATACGTGAAAAGAATTGCTCCACATGAACACCATTATGATACGATGTCCTATAATTCTCTGTTAACCACCTGTTACTGTCTGATGATCAATTATTTATAAAGTTTGAGTGAAGAATGAAGACAAGCGACGTACCAAATTATTCGAAATATCCGTATTCACAATCAATAAGATTTGGCTGATATACTCAAACTAACTCAATTATGACAAACATTTATCGCAAAAAAGATAATCTGGTAACGTTGAAGTGCTTAGGACATTGATATAAAAAATTTAACCAGCAATAGGACAAAACTCCAGCTTTACTTTCAAATTTCATGCAAGACGTCGAACACACTAGAAATCACACTCACATGATTAAAATATTATTGCTTCCATAATTTTTTCGAAATCAAATAATCCGACATGTTACAGTCTAAATATTTTATAATTGTGTAACTTTTGAAGTACAATAATTTTTCATCGTCCTTTGGAAACTTGAACCGCTTTGGAATATTCAGTTTAAAAAACACGAACACTTAGTACATGTAAAGGTGATCCTACCGATTACTAATAATTTTAAGCAAGTAATCAGACACGCTATCAATCTACCAAGATTAGGACGAGTTTTTTTAAACTGGTGGTTCATAAAAAATGTTTCTTTGACTATAAAATTATAATCCTGTATTAATGAATACTTGTTTTCTTCAAGTAACAAAGTATGCTTTTATATAGGAATTCAATTATTACATACAAATTAAATTTTAATACTGGGGTATGTAGATATTTGTGTCCTGAATCTCTACCACATTAGCGTGTACACTGAGACTAGATTCAAGATAAAACTGTTAATAGAAGGAAGCCACGTGGAACATTTTGTATAGTTGATTCTATATATATTATATATATTATATATTTGTATAGTTGATTCAATTTGCTATCCTAAAACAGAATCAATATCCAATTCAGCATAAGAAAATATTGACAAGTCGATGTCGACGGTTTTCAGTACTTTTTTTCAAATCAAATCAAGTAGAAAACTCAACACAACTATTCAAAAATATAAGAAAATCGATTATCTTTGCTGATTTGCAATGTATAATTTGAAATTACTGTTTCCGTTTATGATTTATTTTAACATATATTGCAAATAGGTAACAACGTAGTTCTGGAAGGTACCTGTTTCCGTAACTAGTTTTTTGACTACGCCGTTTCTACTTGTCAGAAGCAAGTGAGAATTACTAATTTTAAACAGGGACTTAAGCAAAAATTGCAGGAAACATTCAATAGTCAAGCATTCGGTAAATAGAACACATTTCACAAAATTTCATAACTTTTACTCATCTTCAAATTCTATTGAGCCATGGAGACTGCTCAGAGAAATTCTGGAGCTTACTCAAGTATCAGCTAAAAACTTATACGTTTAAGATCGGTATCTTATATTGAATTATGAATTGCATATACGAACGACTGGTTGATGTTTTTTCTCGATCCAGCAATATCTTCTAAGTTTATTACCTTTGTAAATCGAATTAATTTGAGATACCTAGAGCAATCTATACAACAGTAATGGTGGAACAGTTTACCATGCTGCAACTTAAATGATCAGGTTTTGTACGCCTAAAATAGTTCAGTTTCTGAGCAACCTTATACTCCCTGCATTTGGAGGGGATTTGAACATAAATACAGCTATATAATTCAATAAAATAGGTATTGTTTTAAAGCCTACATTTGTTTAAAACCGAAAACATATGGATACATTTTGATTTTTTGAAAAGTCGTTTAACGAGAAGTAGAAAAAGCATATACTTCAAACAAAATAACGAAAACCAGTGATAGAGCTTTCTCATAATCCAAATTTTTTGCTTTAAAAAATCTACCGTTTTGTTAATGCAACTATAGTATTTCGACTTTTGATACTAATTTAAACTTGCGGTTCTAAATATAATCCTGTCTTACGTATTAACTGCTTTCTCCTTGTAAATCTATTTGGACACCCTTGGTGGTCTATTTAGCGCCCTTGGGGTCTATTCATGCAAGGTTATTTCGGAAACTAGTGAGCAACCTAATCAACAATCGTAATCTTGCAGTTACAGATATTTATGACTATTAGAAACTTAAATGGGCAGTATATTATCTGCTCAAAAGGTACATTGCCGTAAATGTTGCTTTATATATTGTTGTTTAGAGCAAATATTGAACTAAACTCAATTCATGTATTTATATTTTACCAGTTCATGTTGGTACTCTCCTTTTTCCAGGATACTTAATCTTTATACGAAATATTATAACAAAACAAATGGAACCGCATCACCGCAACGCTACGAAAATGCAATAAAATGCAATGCGAAAACATTCTTAGGGGTAATTTTTGCTTTTTCATTGTTCGAGTATTTCCGTTTGACTCATTATTTCAGCTCTGCCAGTGAGTTTATGGACAGTACATTTGCATGGTAAACTCTTCTAGTTCACTGTAGCTCTATTGGACAATTTGTTTCTTACTGAGAAGGTTCATTATTACCAACGAAGATCATCCTATTTGCAGCAAAAAACTATAATAAAGTCTATTCCAGAATTGTTTGTCTAGTTTTAAATCATACATAGTTCAACATTGGAAACAAATCAAGTCATTGAGGGTTTGCATGATTTTATGGTAACAACACAAGAAAGTGGTGCATACAGTTGTATTTATTTAAGTCCTGTTATTTGCCCTGCTTAGCAATAGCATATAATGAAAGTGGATAGAATATAATTACTCGTAATCACGAAGCCTGTGTGTGGCTATTAGAAATACCTGATAATTTCATGCTTGATATCACAAAAGATAACAAATTACTCTAGGGTTTCTATTTACTTCAAATACCAAGTTAATTTTTGTTTTATGCAGATATTTATGCACAGTGTACACAAAAACGTACTTCGTTAGGTTTTAGAAAGTCAAATTTAGTTTTCATAATACTACCTGTTTTGACAATGCGTCCTATACTTCCCTGCAAGGAGTTCAGTTTCCAGAATCAAACATATATTTAAATTGGAAAAACGATTCAATTTACATTGCATACCGGTTTCAAGTTAAAATTGGTTTCGTTATAATATGTTAAAGAATGGCATTTTTCTCTCCAGGATAACGAATTTAAATACAAAATCCATACTAAAGCAAAATGCAACATGGGCTCCCCGAATATTATGCAGAGTACGTGTATGCGGAGAACGGAGGTAAGATTCAAGAGATCTAACACCTATGCAACTGAAGTTTATCGCAATGCCCTCTCTGCCATGTTATGTTGTCAATTGAGTAACACATTTAGGTAACGAATACGACGGTGAGGTGTAATACTCAAACCAACATGACATGTTTCCAAAATAATGTTGTAATATTTTCTGTTCACATAACTGTTGGATTTCAAACGCGGTAAATGAATAAGAAGAACATCAAAGCATCTATTTCTTCGACAGAGAACCGAATTTGTATTCAAAAGTGTGCAAAAAACGTTTCGCAAAGGCAACAAAGCTTTTATCTTGAAACGTTTGAAGGTTTAATAACTAATGCTGCTTTTGTAACGCTACGGAAAATGTTAAAGGCATAGATACCAAAATTGGTATAACATCAAAAAATTACGCTAATGTCGCTTTGTAATGTTGCCTTGGAAAGCATCGGTGGGCTGGCACCAGCGCTTTTATGTGCACTTTAGTTAAGATACATGCAGTGTTTCAAATTACAAACTGTTTCAAATGAGGGGAAAATTATTTAGCTTTAGATGAGGATGCATATAATCATATTTCTATTTAAACCCTCTTATTCGCCCTTTTCAGCAATTGCATTGGACATTATGTTTTAAATATCACTCGCAACATAAAAAACCCGCGAGCTTAAAAAAAATTTAAAACTTGCTAATCATTCGCACTCTTTTTAATAATAAAAACGTTATGTTTTAAAATGCAGAATGTTTTGTCTGCTTGATTCAAACAGAAATTATAAACTTCGACTCCCTCCTAATACGACAGACAGTAATTCTTACTCTGTTTGTTTTCAAGAAAACAATCTAAATGTTTTAACCGTGATGTATGCATTTACAGGGATTTCTGGATGAATAGATCGTTCTAAAATGGTTTTCGGAACTTGGTACATAGAATACGCAATAGCCAAACACATGTTTTTTTGGTAATATTGTACACTCGGGATGCAGGCCTTTAGACGGTCTTATCTTAGAAGTTTTTGAGTGAAAATAGAAGAAAAGTTTTAGCGAGAGATGACAAAACTCATGTTATTGTTGGTTTTCAAAACATCAAAACTAATTTTGGGATTGAGCCTTGAAAAGAATTCCTATTAGTGCTTTAAATTGCAATTTTGCATTTTAAATTAGTCAAAATCGTAAACCGTTATGCCATGTTAGAATAAAATAAAGTTTGTGGAATATCAAGGCATAAAAGCGTTGAGAATATAATTGTTAATGTTAATGATATTTCGTTTTGAATTGTAACAATTAATAATAACTAATCTCTCTCCAAATAAGTCAAGCGGCACATAAAACCGTAAAAATCAATCCAACACCAGAGCATCGTACTACAATGTTTGTCTCAATAGGTTCATGAAGATTAATTTGGCTACTGTCTTGGTATCTGTAAGCAAAAAGCTTCCAGAATTTGTTTTAAGAAAGTAATACACGTAAGAACTTTATCAATGGTGGAACCATAATTACAAATTTCTTTAAAAACAAAACAAAAGGATACAAGAACTATCAAGGTTCACCAAAAGACGGAAACAATCATGTTTTGAGTAACACTCATGTAATTGTTAGTCAACACATCTGTACTTATATTGCTCATTTCATTAGACTTTCAAATTGTGTTCTCCAATCTCCAATATTTTAACTTGAAAAAATAGTAAGAGTATACGTCTAAATTTGGAAGGTACATGGTTTCATATCCTTGTAAACTATTGTAGAACAACCTATAATGCTTTGGACATGCGCATTTAAAATGCACTATATGCAATGAGAATAAATTAATCGTGTGTGATTTCAAACATTACTTATAACTTCATGTTTCAAATTTAACACACACAATGGCAAGTTGTCAAGGCTTATGCAAATAGTCATTTAGTTGCGGCCCGAATATTGGTTGTTGTTTTGTGCCCACCTTAAAAACTAAATTTGTGTAATAGAGTACAAACATTGAAAATTCAAATTTACACGTTGTCATTATACTACAATTTTTAAATCTTCAAGCATTTAGGCACTTCCAGGTTCAAATAAAACCATTGTTATTTTCTTGTCAAATTGACAATTTTCTTAACAGTTGCGCGTCTATGAGTAGATTTTTATGCTCTGGCGACCATGTTGGTAGCCTATACAAATAATTAAAAAAGGATTGGTGAATCTCAAACAGAAATTCACTTGAATGTTTTACACGCTGCTTTTACTACGCTTGTGGCGTAAGCCACAGAACCTTCTGTTTTGCGGCCCAATCAATCCTTGACATTTTTTAAACCACCCTAAAAGTTTAATTTGTTTAATGGCTCACATCAAGTTAAGCACAAATAATATAGATTGTAAGGAACCAAAATAACGTTTTAAAGAACGTGAGTTTCTTGCACACAATTCAAAAACCATAAATACCAATATTGGTGCAACATGTAGCATTTAGTCTAATGTCGCTTTGTTAAATTGCATTGAAAAATGTCTGTTTCTAGTACTCCGGCTTTGACCAGAGTTTCGTAATAAAAAACATGCAGAATTTTAAAATGAAATTTGTTTTAAGTGATGCATATAATGTCAGTTTCCTCCTTTCAAGAAATTTAGTTTTAACACAAAATATTATAACAAATCAATATAACCGCAACACCGCTAAGCAACGAAAAGGTACAAAAAACAGTTCGCAAAAATTATATAATGTGTGGAATATTATATGCATTTTTTCATATGTAGTACAAGTATTTCAGTTTGTTACATGAATTCAACACTTACAGTGAGGTAATGGACAATGCCTTTGGCTGATAAAATCATTTCACCTGTAACCAGTTTGCTCTTAAATATATTTATGCCTAGTAGTTTTGAAACGCTTTTTGTGTAATTTGCTTTTGAACAGAACAGCGTAGGAAAAGTCACAGTTGCGGTTGTGGGTTAATGGAACACCATTAGCTCTAGAAGACGACTTTTACCCGAAATGTGGAACTTGAGTTTGGCATTATAGTACAAAAATAGAATTACAATATATGCAGTGAGATTATGGGCAATGCACTTGCACGATAAGGTTAAATCATTTTTCTACGAAATTCACTCGCCCACTTGTTTGGAGTTGTTCTTAATACACTAAAGCTAGACTTGAAAAATTGTTTCCTACATAGACATATAAATACTTACATAGTTTCATACTTATACATTACCGTAAATGTAGCACATCTTTTTTGTGTTAGAAGCATGTATTGAAATATACTGAATTGAATATTTTTTGTCTAGTTTGGAATCATGTTTATGTTCATTAATGAAAACTAATCAATTGATTGGAAATTTAATTTGACTTTAGTAGTAACTACCCGATTTGGGCATAAGGTAACACTTAATGAAGATGCACAGGGATATATTTATTTAGAACCTCTTCGTTGCAGATAAATGTTGATTGGTTTTAATCATAAATGTAGTCTAAACCATTCTTATGTCATTTCAGAAACGTCAAAATATTCTTGAAAGTTGTGAAATTGGATATTAATCGTTTTAAAAACCACGCGCTAAAAGAGCGGAGTGTGTTTTATTTCGTTATCAAAAATCGAAACTATACGACTGTGATGCTTGCATTTGTTTAAATCACCACGCACTTATAGAATGTACGTGGGAGATATTAAACATTACTTTTATGGATTTTTTTTCGAGTGCTGAATCAATAACTTACTTAACAAAAATCACCCTTGACGTAGTTGAATAACTTATAATCAACCAATACACTGAAAAAACAATATTTGTGATGAGAAGGAGTTTTGGTGTTTTTCACATTTTTTGAGCATTTCGTCAAAATTGGCACATATGTACCCTTTTGAATTGTGAATTCAAAAATAGTATTGTTTTGGTTTCTGGTTGAGGATGTCAATAAAAAATTGATGACCTAATGTGACCATTTTCATAATATTCGAAGAATACTAGGATTTTTGTAGTTTTTTGAAGATAACTATTGTATGCATCAGAATCTGGAAAATTGCCGGGATGCCCATCCTAGAATATTTATTGTTTGTTTTAACAAAACCAACCACAAGACAAAATTTGATTTCGTCTTGGAGATATTTGGAAAAATATATGGACAAGTTTACCAAAATTGACAGAATCCATCGTGCCAAAAGTGAGCGAATGCTGTTTTGGTCTGCGTCCTTCAAACTTTCTTTTTAATATGCCAAACTAAAGCCAATGCAAAACGACAGGATCGTGTTTCCCTGTTTTTTGAAATACACACTAGCAAGAAAGTTATGACCATATTAGTGAAACTTTCCATTTTGTTCAAAAATCCATCACTTTGTAAATATCGTCATAACTTTCTTCTTAGTGTGTATTTCAAAAAACTGAGAAACACGATCCTGTCGTTTTTCATTGGCTTTAATCTGGTATATTAATGAGACAATTTGGATGACGCAGATTGAAACAGCATTCTGTCACTTTTGGCAAGATGGATTCTGTCAAGTTTGGTATACATGCCCATACATTTTTCCAAATATCTCCACCATGGAACCGAATTTTGTCTTGAGGTTTGTTTTGTTTAAACAAGCAATAAATATTCTAGAATGGGCATCCCGGCGATTTTCGAGATTCGGATGCATACAAAAGTTATCCTTAAAAAACTACGAAAATCCTAGTATTCTTCGAATACATGAAAATGGTCACATTTGGTCATCAATTTTTTACTGAAATCGTCACCCTGAGATCAAAATATTACTATTTTTGAATTCACAAGATAAAATTGTACATATGTACCAATTTTGACGAAAATCGGAGAAAGTGCCCAAAATTTGTGAAAATCATCAAAACTCCTTATCGATAGATAGCGCTTTATTAATTTATGTCTGGGAGTTTTGAATTTCTGTCCTGAATCTCCGATACTATCAACTGAAACAGGTCCCAATGTCGTTATCACCAATACCGGTTCACTAGCCTACCCTAAAATGTAATGCCAATTGCGTTTGGCGCCTGATTAAAGCCAAGCTTGGATGCCATTCTTATTCACAACTTATGTTCTCATATAGCCGATGATGAAACCGCAATAAGAACTTCAACCAGCGTGGACGTGTACCCATTACCCACGGGTTGGGTGACCCAGTAAAACCCGGGTTTTTGGGTACCCAGCCCACCTTGTTTTGAGAGTGGGTTTCGGGTAGAAGTGGGTTTTTGAAATTTTGTTGTTAAAAAATACTATTTTGGTGAACAATTGATCTTTTTGCTGCATATAATATCGATTTTTTTCAAAATATTCATAGTTTTTGCTTTCGCGAATCATTTATTACCGGATATTCTTGCTTAGCTACTGCCTTTTGAGGCGCCAAATTCTTGGCGGGTGCACATAGGACCTATGTCATAGGTATTGCATGGTATTGCAATACCCACCCATACCCAGAAATACCCACTTTTACCCAAAAACCCAGATAAACCCGGGTGGGTTGGGTTTTTGTCAAAAACCCGCGGGTTTCGTCCACTCTGACTTCAACCGTTGTGTTGCTTAATCGATCTAAAAAATTTAATACCCTTCATCGTGCACATGCGATTAAACGGGGCGTGGTTGATATCAAACATTACTTTTAACTTCATGCTTGAAATCGCATACACGATAAAGGAAATACGTGTGTTTTTAAAATATAGTTCAATGTGTGTTAAACGATGAAGTATCCTCTAATTATAAAACTAACAAGTTTGGTTGGTTTTCAATCCAGCTGGACCAAATATGTAACGTGTGAAATGGCAATAGGATTTTACAGGAATTGGACATCTATAATGAAGTATAATAATATTACATTCGGAATGCACAAGCAATTCTTGCAATCCTATGTATTCATACCCGAATGGCAGAAGAACTCGACGGCCTCGTAGCGCAACGAATATTATCTATTCATTTTAATTGCAAGGTGCGCTCATTCGGATGGTTTAATACTCCCGATTAAAAGTATGCCCTAATAAGCTCAAATGATGTTTTGGCCAATAATATTACAAAATTTTTAACACGAAATCGATACCATAGAAAATGGAACCTAATGTTGCTTATGTGCTGCTACAGTAATGTATTCGGCGCTCTGCAAAAAAAATCTAGACGAAGGGATTTCATTTTAGCATAACTAATTCTAACAAAAGCGCAAAAAATACTTTCAATTTTTAGTTTCAGAAATGGATGTTCACGTCTGGCTTTGTACGATTATTATTTTAATATGAGCCCACTTAAAGCAATTAGAACTATCAGAGTAGTCAAGCGTTTGTTTAGAAAGAATAACGGAAACTCATATTCCACCATGTAAAAATGTTTTGTGTCTACCATGTCTTCTCGCTGTTTTGAGCAAATTTTGATATTAATTCATTTCAAGTACTTAAAATCTAATTGTGATTCATACATAACCTTCGATCAGATCGAATTGATCTGCTAATGACACTGATTTTATTAAAATGCATGAAACGTTCCATCATGATATGATGAGAAGTACCGGTGCATTGAAATGTAAATTTATATTTGTATAACAAATGTCATCTTATAGAAGACGTACGTAAAACCGTGCTCTCCTAGAGTTTCATGCACATAGTTAGATTTCGAGTGTTACCCAGAAGCATAAGAAATATTCAATTTTCAAATTCCAACATAAAACTTGATCTGCCAATCGCCTTGAACATGTTGGTGTGCTTGAAGCTTTCCTACATGACATTATGAGAAGCACCGGTGCAATGATGTGAACCTTTCGTTTTGAATTTCTATATCATATGCCACATCCTAGCGCAATATTATATACATCTGTCTTGCCGCGTATGCAATGCCATTTTAAAGCAAACATCAATAAAAGCTAATAAAAAGTAATTTAACTGGGATTTGAATGTCGGTCCTTGTTGAGGCTATCTTCCTGATGCATCCATTCCATGTTGGTTTTTTGTTCACACGTTTAATGCTTTCTATACATCCTGTTTCATCCTGGAAAAATGCTGAAATTTTTCCGGAGTTTTTGCTGGCACTTTTGAAGCAAACAAAAAACCAATCAGTTTTCTGTAAAGACAACTTCAGGTGGAATAGAATCAATTGTACAATAAATTTTGTGGTGCTAGACTAGTGATCCAATTACAATTACCTTCAGGTTTTAGCTACACTTAGAGAATTCTAGTTTCGAAATCTCGTTGTGCTGAAGACTGCTGTTGATGCATGGTTTGCGCTTGTTTATGCCATGATTAGCCCTCCTGGGTGGAACATAGCACAAAGGTCGTCTTCGGTGTACATCCTGTTGATTTTCAATAGAACTTGTAAAGCAAATAACAATCGGCATTCAGTTGCAAAATGCCCAGAAATATGGTTTTACTTTTACTGCATACTAGGTAATAAACTTAAATCTACCTCTTACGTCTAAACTTTCATATTTGTAACGTTTTCTTGCTCGTCATTTCCGAAATCCGTTTCAAAATCTCGTTTCCTGAATAGGGCAAAGGCTTTGTGGTTTGTTGCTTTGATTTCAATGTACATTGAGTTTAATATACCAAGGTCGGGGCTTTGGCTTACTTGGTTTTACCCACAGAATCTCTCGGCTTGAAGGTTGAATGTTTCTCGTTGGAATGTTTTTGAAGAGTCTATAGAATAAAAAAAGCTATTATATTTTACTGTTTACTTAATCGATAAAAGAAGCTTATTGCCAACATATAAGCAAACGAATTACAGATACCTCTATATTTAGACCTTTTTGCAACATTCCGGAAACCCATCCTTCGAAAACTTAGTGTTGCTCAAACCCTTTGTAAATCAAATCTGTGATGCAGAATCAAAAAGTAATTGTCGTTAATTAGTTTATAAACGTAATTTAGGCAACGATAAAGCTATGAAAATAGGTTCAATTGCAACCTTACCGGGTATTTCTAAACAGTTAAACTCATTTTTCGAGGAGTTTTATAAAACTGCAATTTCTAGAAATGTATTGCTATGATGCGCCCTACTTTCTAGAACTGCAAAAAAGTAGTAAACAACGTTTAAAAAAGTTAATATCTACTGCGTTATATGTGTACACAACGCACTACCTTTTTGCATTTATTAATTATAAGTTTTTTATTGGGGGCGCAAATACGGGAGTAATCCCATCAAAATTGAATCACGTTTTGGAAATATTCTATTTCCATTTTTGTCCTTTCACCATCTTGTTTGCTGAAGTTCACTGAGCGTCATTTGCTTCCTGTTAGGCACAAACCCTTTTGCGTTAACGAGTTGCAACGTTTCCCGTGGGAATTTTTCCTGTAAAGCCTATTCAATAAAAAAGCCTCTGTAGTGTACTGGTATAGTAAGTAGGTTTATATAATCTGCAGGAATAATTTATATCCAATACATAAGCATACATAGTAATAAAACTTACCTCAATTTAATTAGACCTAAGTGTAACATTCCCATCCTTCAGAACCCCAATTTTTGAGAAATTTGTCGTGCTACAGTCTACAATTATAAATTCAATGATATTATTACAAAATGATACAAATTTGCTGGTCAACTGGCAAGTCAATAAAAAAGATTGAAATGTGGCCTTACTAATTTTTTTTTGCAGACAACCTAACTCCTGTACCGTTTTTGTTTGTTAAGTTTGAAGCACTACAATGCAAAAATGATTTACGTTTGTAAAAAGTCATATTATCTACTATTTTGTATTTGCATGCGGCTTAAAATGTTTGGATTGTGATGGTTAATCATGTAGGTATTACAGGTTTTGTAACCGCTGACGTATGTACTTACCTTGAACGAATATGGGTGACTTGAGAATGGCATCAACTCAACATAGGGATGTTTTACAAAGAGAAGTCGACAAGCTGGCTAAAAATGAACGGCAGCAAGAAGTTGGCTTCAATGAGTTTTTGCAATTAATTGCAAAAAATGGATGCCAATTAAATTTATATATGCATAAATAGTAATTGATATTTACCGATATGGTAAACAGACCTACCGAAAACTATTTTTGGCGACCAAATTCATAGCAGTCCCGCAAAGATATCCATCAGGGCATCTTTGTTGTGTTAGTTGGATTAAGCAGGCACGCAATAAACAAATAAGACACAGTTGTTATTATTGATAATAAAAATTTTGTTATTTCGAATGGTATTATTGACAAACTAAATGTTCTTAGAATGAAATGTGCACAAAATATAGAATAAATATTTTTTAAACATAACTTACCAGATATTCGACGAAGTTTGCATTTTCAAAGGTAGCCTTATTTTTTCATATAAAATCATCCTGGTAGATATATTTTCCTTCAGCTTCCTTCCCTACATCACTACTGCATGGTTTGGCGAAAATGAAATTCATCAGAATGAACACAGGAACGGAGCTTGCAGCGATTAGAATTGGCTACTTGCAAGGTGTGGGAAAATAGGTATAAAAACCTCGTTAGCTCAAAAAGCCAATTACAAATTGGCAATTAGTATTTCACACTAGAGTGATAATTAAGCCGTTTCCTTCTAATCTAATTTTTCCCACGTTGAACGCATGAGGGTGATGATAAATATACGAAGCGTAAGTCATGCTTTACTGCATTGAGTTTTTACTTTAAACACATAATACTAATTTTGTGATTTTAGCCAATACATGATTTCTCGAATCTTCTGTTTGTTATCGAACATCTTAAAGATAGTATGCTTAAGAAGGAAAAATGCAGGATAGACTTATTTTATTGCTTGGTGGCGTGATCAACGGCTTACTTTTTTAACGTGTGATGCGTCCTTGTGATTGGCTATTCACTTGGGAACTCCAATAATAGATTTAAAAGCGCAAAATTTTTCTACAACTATAGATTGACCATATTATATATATATGGAATAAAAATAGATATTATGTTGACTTCATTTTGTATTTTATGTCTTTTATAACAACGACATTTGCGAGTCTCGGTCTGTTGCTAGTTGTATTGTTTGCTCAGTTTTTAAAAAAGAATTGCAAATTTTTATTGATATTCTCAAAAAACATCAAAATACATGTTAGATTGAAATGGTTATCGTGGTGTCCCCGGAGGCGATCATACTCCTTTTTCTCCGTACCGTCGGTCATTTTCGAAAGTCATAAACACTTCCCTCAGGGATGTTCAACAAATGAAAACCTAAAACACAATTTAATATATTCCAATAATTCTTACCTACCTACCCCTGTCAGCTTTTGACACAAGACCCGAGTCATGATGTCGAGTCGAGAGGAAATGAGTCATTTATGTGGCTGTCTTTGGTTTTCACACTGCACCAGAGATTGAAGCAAGCAGCTTGCTGTTGGTATGGTTGGAAGTTTTGGGGACCATTCCTTCGAATTGTCGTTTAAATTGTGATGAGGAAATCTTAGGCTTTGGAGGGGATGAGTAATTGATGTGGAAGCGAGTTGTGGTGGATATTTGGCTTTGGAAGGGATTTTGGGTAAGATTTTGTGTGGACGGCCCCTTAAGATAGAATATATAGTAGGTAGATTGATTGAGGATGAAGAATGAACTTTTCGGAGCTCGAAGGAGATTTGTTGGCGATGGATGATGATCTGTGAAAGAGGTGGAGTATGTATGTATGTAATTTGGGAAGGAATCCCCCCTATTTAGAGAGGACCCAGCCGCGTAATCCATAGTTGAATTTTTGCAGACTCTCCCAGTTTTTACACGGTGCTGCTTTTTCGAGAGATATTATGGAAATTGCAAGTATACAAATCAACAGCATTGTTCAATCTCACCAGGGATACCCCATTAGGTTTCGACCTAATGAGAGAACGAAGTCACATTCACAACAGCAGGAATAAATCTCTATAATGAAAAGCTGCACAAACTTACTGTTCCAGCGGGGCATCGAACCCGAGCACGGTAGCGGCAGAATGCATGATTAGCTTTCTGCGCCACCGCGGCGCTGCGGCGCGGTGAAGGAGGTGGAGGTGGATAACATACATTTTAAGTGAAAAAAGGAGGAATTAGTGTGGATGAAGTAACTTCATTGAAGTTGGTAGATGGAGTTCTTTTGGCAGTAAATTACAACTTTCCAGTATATTCTTAAGTTGTAGTTGAGTTGAAAATGCAATTTTAGGAATTTTTCGAGGGTTTTGGAGAAAAATGTCAATTTATTTAACCGGTTGGGGTGAGGCTTCCGGTAGAAACCCAAACCAACCAACTTGAATCTTCCGGCCTTGCCAAATGATTGGATGATTTGGACGATATTGTACGCTTGGAAAAAGCACGGGTATTTGGTGACTAAGTTGGCTAATTTGATAAAGAAGAAAAATGGGTGTCTTTGTATGAGATGATGAATGGTTTTAGTTTTGAGACGAATTTTGAAATTGGAGTGGTTGGAGCCGCAGTTTAAATAGGATGGTGGCGGAAACGCAAAATTTCAGCCTTTTTGTTTCTTCTTTCCCATAAATGCCATTTAGTCAACTGTAAAAATACATTGGATTACAACTGGAACTGGAAGTTTACAATCAATCATTTATTGCGGAATTTGAACAAGTCATTTTGCATAGAGTAAAACCAAATGGTGGGTTCCACCCAAAAAATTTTTGTTTCTGATCTGAAATGTTTTTACATATTTTGAACATACTTATGCCCCCAATTATTCACCCAAAATATTGGAGTCTCACATTGCCCCAGTGGAGCATGGCAAGCATATGAATTTTTAGCATTAGGCGTCGTCAACTAACTAATGACGTCACTTTAAAAAGCCGATTTCTTGAGTGACCCACTGACCCCTGTCACTATTTTTTAACATTGTAGAATAGGGCACTTAACATAGGCCGTCACCTTTTAACCGAACTGACCCACCGACCCATAAAAGTGATGTCATTAATGGATGACGCCTTAAGAACTTAATTGTTTCACAGTAACTCAATAGTGGCAAATGTTTTCGGGCTGAAACTTTTTTAGTACATTTGTCATACTATAATGATTTATTCGTGAAGATATTACTGAACGACCAGCTCTGTATACTTTTCTGGAAAAGATTATCTTCAAAAACACCAAAATTTTCAGAATTTTTTAAACAAATGGATCTGTAACTCGCATGTTTTAGATTTTTTGGGAACGCCAAAAACTTGACCATCTACAACTTTTAATGGGCTATTCAATGCAAAAACTTGTTTGAAAAAATATTTCGTATCTGGGGAGTTATGCATAAAAATCTGAATCAATACTTTTATTCATGCAGACATTCATGAACTTAAACTTATATAACTTTTGTTTTAGAAGCTTGGGTGGGGTCGTTAGGGACAATTTATAATGCCAAGGATCCATCCTACTAATTTCAATCACAGGTAGCTTTCGACCACCTCTAGTGTACAAATGGTTAACAACTTGTTAAATGATGGACACATCCTAAAAAGTGCCCCGACGACGAAAAAATTGCCATAACTTTTTTTGCACGCAAAATTTCATAAATCTGAAAAACCCCATTTTAGCAAATTTATTGGTGATCATTTTAACATATCAATCTTAACAATTGCACTTCTGGTTGACGAGCTATAACCCCAGATGGTTAGCATACTTAGTCGATTTTCAAAATTTGCTAGATTTTTAAAAAGTGAAATCTTTCACTTTTGTTCATTTAATTGTTCCGTATTGTTTACTAACATCAATATAACCAATATTTCTACGTTTTGTCTTTGCATTGAGTTTTTTGCGTTCCCAAAAAATCTAAAACATGCGAGTTACAGATCCATTTGTTTAAAAAATTCTGAAAATTTTGGTGTTTTTGAAGATAATCTTTTCCAGAAAAGTATACAGAGCTGGTCGTTCAGTAATATCTTCACGAATAAATCATTATAGTATGACAAATGTACTAAAAAAGTTTCAGCCCGAAAACATTTGCCACTATTGAGTTACTGTGAAACAATTAAGTTCTTAATGCTAAAAATTCATATGCTTGCCATGCTCCACTGGGGCAATGTGAGACTCCAATATTTTGGGTGAATAATTGGGGGCATAAGTATGTTCAAAATATGTAAAAACATTTCAGATCAGAAACAAAAATTTTTTGGGTGGAACCCACCATTTGGTTTAACAGTATATACTGTTTTCTATGCTGGTATTTTATGCTTTTTGTGTGCATGTCTCGTGCTTTACAATTACAATGTAATAAATTCATTCCTGTGTTCCTTTGGTAAGGGATGCTATGTAGTTGAAAATTTCATGGAAATAGCCAATTCAACAAAACACAAGGCTGGTATTAACCCTGGAAGGGTTACGACGGGAAGAATCCTAAATCAAGTTTTATCATAAAATCAAACCAAAAAATTTCGATCGTACTTTGCATGTAGTAAACAGATTGAATTCTAATACTGGACACAAATATTCTGGTTAACATGTATTTTTATATAACTTAAACACAATGAAAAATTTAATCTAGACTATAAAAACGGAATATGGTCTTGTAAAAGTCATTTCTAATATCCGATCCACTACCCGAGCCAGCCTTAAATTCACAACCCGATGAATTTCATTAAAAACCTGATTTCAAGCCTCGATCCCCTGCATAAGCCGTTTTAACCCCCCTTCATCCCTCCAAATCCCCCATCCTGAACTCGACCCTCGTCCAAGAACCTTACTTAGACCATAATATCCTCCAAACGACCCTTTACACTCTAAATTTCCTCCTACATCCTAGTTGTAACCCTGATTACCTGCAAAACCTAACCTTACTCCTGATCCCCTCAACAATTTCATGGTAAACTCTAATCGTACCCAGTTTGAAATTCAGATCATGTCCAAACTTACCTAAACGCCGGTTACACTCTAAAAATCTATTAAAATCCCGTATCCGCTCCAAACCCCCATTTCTAAACTCCAATCCAATTATCCTATCCAAACACATACCCAGAAAAAGCCGAATCATCTCCAGAACTCCAATTTCCACCCATAATATCCCATTGAACTCTGTTCTCCCCCACACACCCAAAAAATATCGCAAGTGCACATTTCTACATCAACTTTACACCAGACATAGCCTTTATCGGCTCCAATTCTCAAATCATCTCAAATTGCTTACTATCATTTTTAAACTCTATAACCCTTTAAAATCCCAGTTTTTTATTCCAAATTTTAAAGTGCGAAAGTCACTCAGCTCGAATTCAATTCCAGGTTGGAATAACTCCGTCTCTTTCAACTCAGTCAGGTCGTTGCAAACTGAAAATGAGAAGAATTTCGTAGACACAGGAACTGAGCCGTTTGACTAATGAACTTCAAGTCTAAACACTTCCAGGATGGAAATTATATAACAGGCGACATAATTGCACCCCGTTGCGTAAAAAGTACGCCAGGCTGATGCTGGCCTGGGGCAAATTTGTGCGGTGGTCAGTGGTCAGGGCATAAAGGCCCATTCGAGTAAGCCATTTGTTCCCTTCAATTTTCATCAGCTTCCATTTTAAGGAGGAAATTGAGGAATTTTTTGGAGTCACCCTTGGAGGAAAAAGAGTTTTGAGAACTGAACGGCTGATTGAGTGGCTTTTGGAGTCCAAAATTTGGACTCTCCTCGGTTCTCAGACTGACTGGAGCAAAGTCTAACACAGCAGCAGCTGAAGCAGCCAAGCGTGTTGACATGATAGTTTGGGGCCGTTCTTTTAAATTGTCATCAAAAAATGGGATGGAGGAAATGTTAAGCTTTAGAAGGGAAGCAGAATTCATTCGGGTGTGAATTGGAAGTATTTTGGACGTAGAAGGTTTTTGGGTAAGATTTGGTGTGGACGGCCCCTTAAGATAGAATGCATGATTGAGGATGAAGAAGGGGGAGGAAATTTCTGGAGGGTATTTGGAGGTGATATGATGCGGAGTAGGTGTAGATGATTAACAGACAATTGTTTAGTGGAAATGGAGGAAATAATGAGGAGGAAATTGAAGCATGAATCTATAGATGGTTGATTAAAGGAATTGGATGGAGAAATTACGGAGGGAAATGAGATGGAATTTGATTAGGAGGAGTTTTGGATTTTGGAGTGCTTTTCGGAGTAAAAGTTTCCTGCATATTAATAAGTTGACGCTGCAATTTTATGGAGGAAGAAGAAGAATAGCAGCTTAGGTATTTCGATTTGGAGGAAAACCTAAGAAGGCTCGGAAGGATTTGGGAGTGATTGTGATGAATTTGGGGGATGGGAGGTGGAAAGACTTTGAAGTTTGGGTTGTAGGGTTTTAGTGGATTTTGGATTTATTTGGATGAAAGGAGGGTATTTCTGATGAGTTTGGCTGAGTCGGGATTTGTAACGAAAGTTAGGAATAAACGGCTATTCAGCTGTGCGGATGGTGAGAAAAGTGACAAGTTCACAGGATTAATTTTAGAGGGGATTTGGGAACTTGCTGAAGTTGATGAAAGGTCAAAGGTAAAGTTAGAATTAGAGGGAAGCTATCCGGGTGAATTACACGGTGGGGGCGACGTTTCCAGCTACTCCTCCTGTAAAGAAACAGGATTTTGTCCGGAAGTTTACAATCACAATCAATCATTTATATCATATTGAAGCATAATATTATGAACAAATTATTTAACTTCATATTGTTTTTTATGTGACGTTAAATTTCGGTATTAAGGTTCATCCTTGTCACTTTGTTCAGAAGTCTTGTCATCGTGAATCCCTTCATAATAAGTGGCTTCTTTATCTCTGAAATACCGCATTAAATTTAACTGGTATTAATTAAGTTATTTGGAAAAACCATCTTTTAACGTTCCTCACCCTCATCTTCAAAACATTCTGGTGGATCAAGCTACTCACCGAGTAACAGCATTTAAAATTGACAATACAGCAACATCCTCCAAATTGGAGGAAAGTTAACTGGTTTGTAAGCTCAGAAAGCAGTCCACCTCCACTCAACTCTCAAATCTTCCCTCTAACCCCCAACATCAGATTTTGCAACGCCAACACTACCAGGAAACTGACCAAATATTGGCTCACAAAACCACATCCCTTTTGGGGTTCTAAAACACTTTCCAACCCAATTTGTCCATTTTTCCTGGTCTCCAACTTCTCTCCAACCGTGACCAGATCCAAGTCATCTTCCCTTTTCCATACCATGTTCAGTCAGACTTAGGATGAAATGTCCTGGGCTGGTTGCTAAGTTTGATCTCTATCAGGTCATCCTTCTCAGGTTCTAGAGGAGCCTTAAGCTTATCTTCTCCATTTCCCCCCATTTTTAGTGACACCGGAAGTTTGCCCTCACCTTCACCATACTCGGGCATTCTTGTCAAACTTTTACTAAATCGCTGCTAAAACCCTATTTTAATTAGGCCCGTGCAGAATATTATTAACCACAATCTAGTTAATTAACTATTGTATTTGTGTTGTTTGCATTTCAGTAAATCTGTGGACGACAGTGAAGAGATTTAAAGGCAGCTGTGGATAGCGGGCTGAGAACTGAGGCAGAGCTGAGATTTTGTAGAGATACGGAATTACTGATTCTTTCTATGGCTCTTGCAAAGCTTGCTTTGTTCAGCCTTTGTGCCAGCTTGGACATAGCGTTTTTAGCATGAAAATTTCATGCATTACACTGCATTGAAAACAATAAGCTTTTGTACTGTTAACTTCACTTTAAAATTTGAGGTACTTTGCTTGTAAAGCTAGTAAAAACTTGGATTTTCCAAAATATTGTACTCTCAGCTTGGATTTTTATAGATGTTTCAGTTTACAGAAGGTTCTACAACAACTTTTGTAAAATGTGTTAAAACCGAAGTTGGCAACGTATTTTCTAGTAGCTGAATTTTTCAATTTTTGGGCATTTGTTTGGACAATTTGTATGAAGTTTGTAACCATATACGTGGGAATTCAGCCATTTGGATTTCTACTGAATTATAGGATCGATGGTATCATGCTATGTTACAAAATGTTCTATCCGTTTTCTTTGTAACAGTATTAAGTAAGTAGTAATTTTCAAATGTTTCTGATTTCCATTTATAAATGGTGTTTAACAGAATTATTTTAAATTGCTTTGTAACTTAGTATTAAATAACCAACAGATATGCTAAATTAAATTAAATTTAAGAATTTTTTATTTAAATTTACCTTCGATGTGATAATTTGTCATTAGTCCATTATACACATAGTTGTAATTAATATAGGAAAAATTGATGGGAGCAAATAAACTTGACATGTAACCAGGCAATGCTTGATTAGAAAGTCGTACTTAGATATGTGCATGAATGATCATTATGATAATCTATTTAGAACGTTTTATGCTGACACAGTTACCCACCCATACTCTCGAAGTGTGACTCCCTTGTTAACCAGTCAAAAGCGTAATTGTAACATTAGGCACTCATCCACCAAAAAAAAGACAATTGAGAATAACATTCGTCAGGAATCCTGATTCAGGATAACATACGTAGTGTTTAATTGTAAAAGTAGCATTTTTTGTAATAGTTAAAATGCTTTTGTACTATTTCAACTTCTTACCAAGTAAAGACTGAAATTTCAATTATAATCCAAAACGATATGCCCTAACACTTTTTACGTATTTGCATGCCATACAATATAGCTACTGTATAGGTATATAGATAGCTATACCACTTTTTTAAATTTTCATGCAAATATCAAGCTACATATTAAGGTGAAAATAAACTGCTCACAATTTTAAGACAATAACAATAATGGCTTTATAATGCGCTAATAATTGATTATGAAATTTTGAGGGTGGCATGGTTTTCAGGTCACACACCCACACACATTATATTATAGGGAAATTTTTGATTAGGATAAATTGTTTGAATGATACAAACGACTTTATCAGTTGCCAAAGTAGTAGCTTCACGGGGCTCTCCAGAAGAATAAAAGGGGAAGTGTTTATCAAAAAGTAAATTCAACAAAAGAAAACACGTTATCCGGTTTTTTGTACTGGTTTGCTAAAATGTTGGTGTGAAAAAGGCAAGTTTCGGAGAATCTACGTTAGAATGTTCCAGAAATTATGTTTCACTCAAGCTCCATAAATCAGAAGAATAAACGCATAATTAGCTGAACTGACAAATGTTCAGAATTTTTTCTCCCTTAGTAATTCTGCATTGAGTTTATTTTCCCTGCTGCTCTGCTGTCTATCTACAGTACAAAACTCCACATAATATATGATGATGGTAATCATAACTTATGATTCATAATCATTCCAACTTGATAGATTTGTAACGTTGATTTTTACTTTGTTTTTCTGAATTGACCCTTTTCTTTTCATCATTACGAATGCCAGACGGACAACGTGTTTTTTTTGTTTATTGCGGTATAGGCACAAGCTTTTACGATATTATAGCATTTTAACTAAACTCTGAATGACTTTGCGTATCGTTGTCGTTATCATGCATTATTGCCTGTTTAGTACATAGTACACAAATTTGCCGTTTTTTCTTCTTGTTTGCATTACTGACTTGAATAAACTTCTCCATAAACTTTCCCTTTTTTGAAATCACAACATGCAACACAACAATTGGCAAGTAACAACATACAACATGACTGACCGTATAATAGCAGATTTTTGACATCCAGCGAATTAAATATTCACGAGCAAAGTGTGTGACGCAAACAAATAAGACATTTTTGCTAGTTCTCGCTGAAATACACGAGCATGTGTTCAAGGTCACCAACTTTTCAGTTTGAGAATCCATTGTAGTGAAAAAGCTGCATGAGAATCAGCATGATGCCAGGTTTTCTAGCTTGGGTTTCCTCAATCTACTGCTTGGCTTGGCAAAATTGGTCACTTTATTAATATTGACACTTTGTGTCGTTTTGTGGTGGTATAATTCACAA
>CM056169.1:51695398-51771840 GCA_029691765.1 Entomobrya proxima
ATTATAAACATATTCCCATCAAACTATTTAACAATTTCTCAAATATTTTTCTACAGGGATTTTTCCTCTTGTGACTTGAATTGATTTATAGTTTCTTGTATTATTTTTGCCGAAGTTTTACATATTATGCATCAGAGGCATTTTTCACATCTGTGTGTGAAGATCAGGGTGGCTTTTTCTACATGTATTAATAGATTTTGTCCATTTTTACATGTCAAAATGTATAAATACATGGAAATATGGAAATAACATGGAGAAATGTTAAAATACAGCCAAAGAAGCCATATGACTATATTTACACCTATTATGGGGAATCAAAAGACGGTTTTAATTAATTTAAAAGCAAACGAAACGGTTTAGTGGAGTTTTAAAACATGTTAAAAGCTTAAAACTTAAACACTGAGTTTCATTTTGCAGAAAAAATCAAACTTTTCAGGAATATTTCCATAATTTACATTGTCCATGTAAAAATTTCAAGTATTTTTAACATGTAAAAAATAATTTTTACATGTTATTTCCATGTTACATGTATTTACATCCCGCCACCCTGGTGAAGATGCTTGTAAAATGTACTAATTCCTATTTAAACATGCACATTCAAAAAATTATTTTACCTACACCCACGTCGAACAAATATTTTAGACACCAAAGTGTCAGTATCACAACGAAATGAATTAAAGCTCATTGATTATCAAGACATGCGATTTTTACAAGTTATATTAAGTAATATTAAGTGGAACCAGTTACTCCACAAAAGTTATGCAAATTTGTTTCCTCATGTTCATAATCACGCTCACGCTCGTAATTTATACCACAACTGAGGATTGGTTCTACACTGAAAGATACCCTACGTTGAATTTCATCAAATAAATTCCCTGCTAATATACAAAATGAAGCAGATAACATTATGTGTTGTCAAGCAGTTTTACTTGAGTCTTGACAATTTTATCAGGATTTTCCTTGATTGATGAAAAAATGGGTAGTGCTCTTTAGACATATTGAAGTGTTTAGTATTTTTTCTGGACTACACGTTTTATTTAATCAACATTTGCTTGCAGAGAATTATCGTGTACATGCTTGTGTTTCGTAGTAAGCCTATTTATTAGCAAAGACTTCATATTTGTGATCTGACAAATATTATGATAGCAAATGTTTATTGACGGTTTCGGAATGCATTTGACAAGCCATAAATCATGAGAATCCAATGCAATGACCTAACACAAAAATATATCAGTTTGTCAAAGTCTTGTTATGAATACTGTGTACGGTCTTTGTGATTATCTAAAATGCAAATATAGGAGAATGCCACATACATACTATTTTTGAGCGTTTTTCATAAAAAGCATTCTTCGACTCAATACAAAATGTGTACGAGTTTGGGTTGCAACCATTGCGTTATGGCGTAAAACCCAATACGTGATCATCTATTATATCATTTCCAGAACAGCTCATCTTGGCTAAACGTAAATTTGTCTTTGAGTTGATAATATTCGGTACGTAGCTTTGCTGCACCTCATACTGGTTTATTACTGCACTACACTATTTCAAATCTGTTTATTGTTCTTGCCACTACAATGCGCTTACAGAATATAAAATACTGAACATTTATGTCGCTAATAAAGATCGCGTTATGCAAAAGGCTCAAAGTCAATGTCATAATTTTATTTACGACATTTGTAAGCACCAACCGTAACTACAATGACAAGAGGGGTTTCCTTGTACGAATCTTGGCAAGTATTTGTGCATATGTGTTATTTATTGCTGGTACTAAAAATAATTTTCAGTTCCATTTTCCTGCACGTGTTACATCTGCTAATAAAACTTATCAAACAAGGTCAAGCACATAGATTATCGTCTTGCTTCTAACAGAAAATCCAAACGAGTCTTATTATTGAATTAGCTTCATAAGCAACAGCAAACAAGATCTTGAGCTGCCAACCAATTTTGAAATTGGGATACAGGTTAATTTTCGTTAAGTTTTGCTTGAACCTTTTAGGAGTTTGTTAACAGTTTCTGAAAGTTAACAACTGTCATGGGAATGAAAATGAATCTCTACAATATTTCAAAGTATTTCAAAATCGCCACTTTTGTCTTCATGGTATACGTGGCTGAAACTGGGGCCAGCAATGTTCTCTGGTTTCATCTTGGAGCAACGGCGAGCCATCGAACTTCAATATGGCCTTTAGCCGTTAAAATGGCTAACGAGGGCCATAGGATAACCTACATTTTCCCCCTAACACGGCGGCCAGGTTCCCATCCACAAATCGAAGAGATCAAACCAAGTATTATGATTGCCAAAATGGACGAGTTTGCAGGAAATTTTGATATTAATATGCGTTTGAACAATAGTATTAATAAATTCTTACAAACCGTATTTGAAAGCATGCCTTCGTTTTGTGAAGCATTCTACGACAGCCCGGAAACTCAAGAATGGCTTGCAAGACGAAATCTAAAATATGATCTTGTTCTAGTTGACGGCAGTTTCTCGCAGTGCGTATACCCTCTTGTCTTTAAGTTTCAAGCCAAACATATACTCTTCAACCCAGTTACATTACCAAACTACTGGGATAAATTTGGAATTGTACCTGAAACATCCAGTGTGCCCGAGTTCATGGCTCATCAAAAGCCATCAAGTTTACTAAGGAACTTTTTTAACAGAGTTGTGAATACGCTAGTAATATTGGTATGGAATGTAGTTAAAAATTTCCATTTTTACAGCATTTACTCATTTTCTACCTCAAATTTAAAAAAGGTATATATGGTCTGGTCTTTTATGAATATTATATCATTGCAAGCTATGAATGAGCTGCTGAAAAAACAAAACTACTGCAGGTAACTTTACAGGTAAAGTAGCAGTAGTGCTGGTTCATATATAAAAATGAAGCATGCAAGCTGAGTTGAGACACATGAGAAAAATCTTTATTGCAATAAAATGATACACGATGTTCTGTGTGATGAATCAATAAAAACATTGAGTCCCAATGTTTCTACTTTCCTGCTAAAGCTTATCCCCCAACAGGGACACGTAACCAAGGAATCATGACCATGCAACATTTCCATTATTTCAAAAAAATAATTCTTACTTTTGCCATAAAGATTATCGTAACGCGTTCCTGTTTTCTTTTTACGTTTTTCCTGTGTTCTTAAGAAGAAATTACTAAAACTTCGAAAGCTTGAGTTGAGTAAACTGCCAACATCCGTTAAGCCCTTATTTTACTTTGTACAAATTCTGCATTGAGTTTACTTTCCCTGCTGCTCTGCTGTCTATCTACAGTACAAAACTCATCGTGCTATATGATGATGGTAATCACAAATTATGATTCATAATCATTCCAACTTGTCAGATTTGTGACTTTGATTTCTACTTTTGTTTTACTGAAATGATCCTTTGTATTACGTCATTACGAATGCCTGACGGACAACGTTTTTTTTTGTTTATTGCGGTATAGGCACAAGTTTTTACGATATTATAACATTTTAGCTAAACTCTGAATGACTTTGCGTGTCGTTGTCGTTATCATGTATTATTGCCTGTTTAGTACATAGTACACAAATTTGCTGTTTTTCTTTTTGTTTGCATTACTGACATACTATAAACTTCTCCATAAACTTTCCCTTTTTTAAAATCACAACATGCAACACAACAATTGGCAAGTAACAACATACAACATGACTGACCGTATGATAGCAGATTTTTGACATCCAGCGAATTAAATATTCACGACCAAAGTGTGTGACGTAAACAAATAAGACATTTTTGCTAGTTCTCGCTGCAATACATGAGCATGTGTTCAAGGTCACCAACTTTTCAGTTTGAGAATCCATTGTAGTGAAAAAGCTGCATGAGAATCAGCATGATGCCAGGTTTTCTAGCTTGGTTTTCCTCAATCTACTGCTTGGCTTGTACAAAATTGGCCATTTTATTAATATTGACACTGTGTGTCGTTTTGTGGTGGTATAATTCACAATATTATAAACATATTCTTATCAAACTATTTAACAATTTCTCAAATATTTTTATACAGGGATATTTTTCCTCGTGTGAATTGAATTTATTTATAGGTGTTTGTATTATTTTTGCCGAAGTTTTACATAATATGCATCAGAGGCATTTTTGACATCTGTGTGGGAAGATACTAGTAAAATGTACTAATTCCTATTTAAACATGCACATTCAAAAAAATTATATTGCTTACACCCACGTCGAGCAAATGTTTTAGGCACCAAAGTCTCAATTTCACAACGAAATGAATTAAAGCTCATTGATTATCAAGACATGCAAATTTGACAAGTTATTTTAATAGTTTTCTCTGGTTCCAATACAACATCTAAATATCACAAAAGTTACTTAATATAATTCCAAAGGTATTGCGATGATTGCTGTAATATTAAGTGGCTCATCAAAAGCCATCAAGTTTATCTAAGGAACTTTTTTAACAGAGTTGTGAATACGCTAGTAATATTGGTATGGAATGTAGCGTATGGAAACTCAAGTCATTACACGGAAACTCTACTACGCAAAAAGATTAACCTGACGGGTATGCCTAGTTTTGAGGAAATGGATCGACAGGCCAGTTTAGTCTTGCACAATACCTACTTTGTAGAGGACTATCCAATGTCGTTGCCTCCGTTTTTTATTTCATATTCTGGGATGCTATGCACCGAAGCTAGTATCAAAGAGCGAAAACCTTTACCAGAGGTAATTCATTCCCACGCAGTTAATCAACCTGGTTCTGTATATTCTAGTAAATGATCGTTTTCACATAATTGTATATATTTTTATTTCCAGAATCTGGAAATGTTTGTTACAGGCAAGGATTCTGAGGGCTTCGTGTATGTGAGTTTTGGCAGCTCCGTTAATGCGTCCGCAATGCCGGAATCGCTTCGTAATGAATTTCTGACCGCGTTTGCTGCATTTCCAAATTTAAGATTTTTGTGGAGATGGACAGGACTTGTTCCTGAAAATATAACACAAATTGTGCTAATGCAGTCCTGGTATCCTCAGTTGGACGTTTTGGGTATTTATTTATAGGTTTTAGAATCTCAGCAGAAACGGCTGAAATTTCTCTGTTCACAAAACATTTTTAATTTACAGCTCATCCAAATATCAAGGGATTCATTACACAGGCTGGAAGACCTAGTACACAGGAAACGTTTTGCTATGCAGTTCCTATGATCACCATGCCAATATTTGGTTTGGTTTTTGTTCATTTCCTACTCATTTTTCCACTTATATTACTTGTTTATTAAAACACATTTTACACTTATTAAAACCAAGTTATGTGTGCTTCTAGGTGACCAGGATTTTAACTCGGACAGACTTGAAAATATTGGTGCAGCTCTTGCTCTAGACATTACCACTTTAACCTCGGATGACTTGATAAACGCGCTCAAAGAAATTGTTTACGGAAATAAGTACAAGGATAGGGTCAATGAGTTATCACGAATGTTCCGAGATCGCCCAATGGACCCTGTAGATTATGTTCATTACTGGGTGGAATACGTGCTAAGACACAATACAAGCATGATGAAACCTTTGGGAATGCAGCAGACGTGGTGGCAGAGAAGACTTTTGGATGTTTACGTCTTTATCTTGTTTATAGTTCTAACTATTGTTGTAGTTTTTGGAATTCTTATTCATCTACTAATCCAACTTTTTATAATCATTGGGCTTCTTTTGGTCAAAGTTTATAAGTTGATTGGGCGACGTGCTGAACTTCTGAATGTGGATGATAAAGATGACAGGGTTAAGAAAGATTAAGATTATTGAAAGTTGCAATGCCTGTAATAATAAATTTACATGAAGAAATTTTAAGACACTAACAACGACTAGTTCTGATTTCATTGTAGGCTAGCCACGCCTTCAACGTTTAAACGCATTTTGAGGCCCGTCCTTTCTATTGTATTGCCAAGGCTCTTGCCGTAACTTTTTGCGAATATTTTTAAAACCCAAAACAAATTTTGTACAAACTGAATCATTTATTGGAGTGTTTTACATTGTTCAGTTTGTATATTCATTCAGAAATGGGTCCGTAAAACTTACGAATGTAGTTGTCATAACTCTTAAAATTTATATTGCATTTGCATTTTTATAGCAACCTGCAAAACTAAAAGTTCAGGAGTACGATCCATTTTACCCGTTTTGTATTAAGCTGAATATACTCAAAATATTCACGAACTTACATTGATATTTTTTAGAAAGTTCCACCTACAGTAATTAATAAAATTGGCCTGTGTAACCACAGGAGTTTTGTTGACAATGTAATTAATAGATTGACATTTGGACAAGTCATTCATCGCACTAATCCAACATAGCATTATACAAGCAAGTAATACACAAGCGGGAACGTTTCAAAGAGAGACACTGATTATAAAAATGTCTGCTCTAATTAGTGTGACGGCAAGGAATCTTGGCGACAGCGTTGACCACGACATTTTGTTTGCAACAAAATGGATCGTGTAAAGAATGAGCCGAAATATTATGTGGTACCCACTGCTGTTCTCAAATATTAATTGTACAATAGTTTCATAAGATGCACAAACTTGCTTCGGTTTTTCGTGCTACATAGTACAGCTTTTGTGAAAAAATATTTATTGTTCCTTTTACTAGCTCATCTTCATCGTTATCATTATGATACAGTCCTCTTCCCTTGTTCAGTCACATAAAACAAGTAAAAAGGGAAAGAGAACTGGAGTGTGCTTGAATTCATGGTCTTATGTCTTGTCGTCCCAAAGTATAAACGTAAAACGGCTGAATGATTCTTTTCCTTTTCCGAAAACAGATAAATTCCACCGTGTTACCAAGTTGATGTTGAAGTGCACGCCAAAAAATATTTGGTAAGTTATCAGCACGCCGCGCCGTTCAGTATCGTTAAGCAGCAGTATTATCAGCATCTCCACTACCTGCAGTTAGCCATTGTCATTGTAGATAATATTATGCCACAGAAACACTGCCTATTACACAGGAAACTGTCCAAGGTGGTAAAACAAAACGTTTAATGCTAGCTTGTATCTTGAAATCACAGAAAAATTATAATAGGTCTTTTATAATTTTCCGATATATGAAATCCTGTGACCGTCATTTTCATCCCAATCAATTCATCCCCGTCAACTCACCCCAATCAAATTATCCGCATCATTTCATTCCAATCAATTCATCCCCGTTAACTAATCACCTAAACAATTCATCCCTAAATCAACTCATACCAATTAATTCATCACCTTCCACTCATCCCGCAATAAGTTATCCACAAAGCTTTATTTGTGCAAAATAAAAAACAACCCTTTAGGACAAAAGACCCCCGGGAAAGTCTTAAAATGTTGTGGAATTTTCCAATTGTTATTTGGTACATAAACCACTTTTTGTGCAAAGAGTGCGAAGTAGTGCATGTATACCTGTAGTTTTGGTGAAATGTTAATATGCACCAGTAAAGTACAGCTTACATAACATAGGATTATCAAATCATGCTGCTATTTTGGTACACTGGTATACTGGTATTGTGACTATTGCGAATAGTGTGTGAATAGTTTACTACTAGAAAGGTTGCCCGGTAAAATTTACCGGGATCTAAACATTTAAAAATACTTTTTCATCAATACAAAGTACCAGCATTAGTTGACGACTTTTGGCTTATTATATTTCAAATAAGTTGAAAAGATAACTGGAGATTTAGGAATAGATAGCTTTATTGACATGTAACAAATCATTAAAATGTATTAGCTCTCACATGTGACATTGTACTTTAGATTAAGATTCATGAACTTTAAGCTTAAGGTTCTTGTTCGCCGTTTTCCGTTTTTTTCTTGATTTTATCATCGAGGTCCTTGTTTTCTACTTTTGGTTGTCCAGCTGCTATAGAGTCGGCAAATGCATTCTCGTCCAATAGCATGGCCTCTGCAATGCTGTCCATCTGCTCATTTTCTTGAGATTTGACATCCTCCTTCAGCTTCGTGTGTTCGTCCTTTTCAGTAACAGCTGCAGCTCACGGATCTTCATGTCTTCCAGTAGTCGCTTCTGTTGGGCATGTGCTAGTGCATGTCGGCGTTTTCGCGTAATGGCATCGGCGCTGTCCCACTTGCACACACCACAGGACGTGTCATCAGCTTAGTTATAAAAAAAGTAGTTCAAAAACAGCCTGAACGGTACAGTTATATTTTGATATTTGAGTAACTTACTGTGTATATACGCAGCGCTTTGTCCACACAAACGAATTGTTCCGAGGTAACATCAGGATGGAAACGAAGCGGGGCCTTTCACAGTTCGGACATCGAGCTTACCTAGGTAAACTAGAATCATTCAAAAATTATTGACACAAATGTACACACCTTAGCCTACGGCACCGTTGTTGTGTTTTTGGAAAAGTCTCACCGAGTCGCTGCATTCCTTGGTTGAATATGATTTCCCCACATTCACGGTAGTAACGGTCAGTCAGTGCGTTGTACTCCCGTCTAACGGCGCGGCCACGGCGCGGATCCAGATCCCTAAAATTTCAAAAATGGTTGCTACAGTTTTGAATATAAGGTCAAATGAAAATCATGCAAAAAAGATAAATTTACCTTCGCGGAGCTCATTCTTTTTTTGGCCGAGCCTTCGCCTTCAAAATGTTATTTTGGGTATTTTGGAGGGATTGCTTCAGGAATCGATGATGCGAGCTGTCCGTTGCAGTGAGCTGAGGATATAAGCAATTTAACCAATTTTGCACCACTCATGTTTTGAACATGATCATTAATGAAATATTAATCGTCATTCATAATCTTAATGGAGTGCTTACTTAATAATCCGTCAAAACACAATTTAAACTCCTGTGTTGAGAATCCTGAAGGTAAATTTACCTGAAATCCTCCAATGATTCGGGTTGAACGGTAAGTTCTTACTCTTTTTGCACCTGTAATTAAATAAACAGTCCACTCAATTTTAAAGGATAAATCAATTTTCTACCAACACACGCATGTACTAAAGTGATGAATGATCAATGAATCGTTTTCCAGATTAAATAAAATACTTACCTAATAATCCCTCAAAACCCTCTGAATCCTGTGTTGAGGATCCTCACGACGAACGTCCCAGCATTCCTTCAAAGAATCGGGTAGAACAGTAAATTATTGTTCAGCTTGCACCTATAATAAAGTAAACGGTGCACTCAAGTTTTAAAGGATTTAACCACTATCCACCAACACACACATTCACTGAACGGGTAATGATCAACGAAACATTTAGCCATCACAAATTAAGTACTTACCTAATTATCCGTCAAATCTTGATTTAAACTCATGACTTGCTTTGAATTCGCGCACACAATCACAAGGTATTCCAGACCATTAGTAGTTTGTTTCAAGAAATTATTAATTCTTTCCAAAGAGAACACTAATTTTCTGAGTCAACAGCAAATATTGTACACGAACAGCAGGAAAGAATGGTCGTTGAACGGAATGAACCGTAGTAATTTGTATTTATGTCATCTGCTCAGAGAGGGCAGCGAGTTGTTGTATTGTGCGCCTTGGTTATGGGGTAATAGAATACTCGATAGCATGAAGTGAATGAAAGGTAGGGTCAATAGGTGGCGCGGTGGTGTTCATTCGGTTTGTTGTGCTTTACCATGCATTGTGATGCTCAAGCAAGCAGCAGCTGCTGCTGCTACTATAGCGAAAGAGAGAGCTGCTGCTATAGCTGGCACAACGTAAGCAGTAACGTAAACGCACAACAAGAGGACAAAAGTGAATCCGGACACACACACAGTACTGAATTAGAGTTTATAAATTGATGTGTTTCCTCTTAACTCGGAATTTATAAACTTTAGCTAAATGAGTGTAAATCTGCTTTTGCCTTTGGACTGCATGCATTTTGTATTGGTTACACCACAAATACTAGTGCTTTTCGGGGAATAAGAGCTGTTTATCATTACATGCTTGTGCGGATCAAGAGAATGCCAAGATATTTTCTCAAACTAAACGAAAGAATACTATGTTGGTAGTCAGTGAACACTCGTATTTCCATATTCGTAAACAAGTAAATCTTATTAACAGGGACAACGTGGTCTGCTATGGTGGATTTGAAGCAAAGAAGATTCATTCTGTCGAACGACCACTGTCATTGAGTCTCAGCTTCCCCAGGAGATTACCGGAATTCAAAATTGTCCACATGGTGCGCATGCTGATCTAGTTCATTCCCGAGTATCCAAAGGAGGAGAAGGAGGAGAAAAAGGAAGACAGCAAGCAGAGGACTTAGGTCGATCATTGATTCTGATCTTGTTCGGAGAAATATTGATAATTGGGGAATAAAATTGTTAACCGCGCTGCGGAGTGTTTTACTGCTTTGTAAATTAGTGGAAAGCTAGTAAATTAAAGTTAATACTACAATTAAAATTGTGTGTGTGATAAGCACTTATTTCTGGCCGACAGCCATCATTTAAATTAAGTAGCGAACACAGTCACGTTGTCGTCAACAACAACCACACTTCTATCTCATCAAACTTATCAGCTAGCTGCTTCAAAAAACAAAGCTGCTGCAATATAACATTTGAAACAGCATTTTGTTCAAAAATCTACCATGTAATCCATTTTTGTTTGAAACCATCCATACAATTTCTGTAATCCATTGCTACTTGATCATAATACATTATTAAGTAGCGAAAGCTACTTATTAATCTGTTCCCGTGTCGTTCGTCTGTCTGTCCGTCTTGTCTTCAACGTCGTCCGTACGATATCTCTTTAACGCTCTAATCAATTTTTACGAAGCTTGGCAAAAATGTGTCTCATAGAACGGGCAAGCTCTCTGCACAATTTCAGGTCAAAAGGTTGACTGTGTCAAAAATAAAAACTTAGTTCTTTTTGTTGGTAGTAGACTGGTTCATTCAATGTAACATTCAAACATTCTGTAAACGATTAGGCAACAGAGTGTGATAAAATAGTCCTTTTTTCAGGAAACAATCTTTCGTAATGATTACCAACATTAACTTGGCTAATCTGTCAAAGCGACGATATGCCGACGACTGTCTACAATACCACTCTTTGGAACTTGTTACACTGTGCAAACCAAGTGTAGGTAGACAGCTGCTCAGAGCAAAAAAGATCACGGTGTACTTAACAAATACTTGGTTTTTTGTTAAATATCCAAAGCTTTGCATACTTTTACATTTGGCTCAATGCCTACCGCAGTATGATAGTGAAGTACACTTTATCACAGTTGGATGATTATGATTAAAATAAACGAGACACAACTCCTTTGCTTGCCGTAGGAATAACCGGTTTCGGTTTTACTTATCCTTCATCAGATTCTATACATACATCAATTACAGTAAAATAATTATGATTAGACTAAGTTTACAATGCTACGAAATCGATTATATAATATGAGGTAATTTAATTATGATGACGATTACTAACTCACCCTTTGGCTTAATTGAATACAATATCACACAAAACCACACTGCTTAACGTGTTCATAAAATTATTTATTCCCTATGCATTAAAATAAGATAAATATTAGCAAAAAGAAAACATAAAATTACATACGTTAACATAATTATGTCAATATTACAATTATTTAATTACCTACCAGGTTTAAATTAAAATATAATGATTGGTTGATAATTAGCAGTGTGATGTTCCTATGCTGGTAATAAGAATGCTTTTATAGGAATGAGGAGCTTTTACAAAGGACAGACCGCTAGGCTATTCATTTCTACTGCACTATGTGGAGACATTTTCTTTTGCTCTATGCATAGTGTAATACGTTGTGTCTGATCTGGAATTGTAAAAGCAAAACACATTTCTACCTGCTTGGCTATTACTTTTAACCTTTGGCTTGGACACTTATTTAAAGCTTCTGTTATTCTATTCTGTACAATTGTTTTAAATTGTCGTATTTTAGCGAAAGGTAAAACGAAAAACACTGTACTGTTTTGAGAAATACATTCAGTTAATGTGTTATCTGTTAGCAAGTCTGGATTATGAATACTAATATGACTGATATGAAAACGGGATTTAGGTATTATAAGATTGTCGCGGTTGTAGGATAATAATTTTTGTTTGGTTTCCTCTAATAACTTTACTGGATAACCACGTCTAGCAAATTTTGAAAACATTATTTTTAGATTGTTATCCCTTTCGGATATCTCTGTACATGCTTTTATTACTCTTAAACCACACGAAAAAGGTAATGAATTTTTCATGTATAAAGGGTGATTGGACTCATAATGTAAATATTCATGTTTAGACATTGGCTTTGTAAATAAAGTTGTTGTAATAATATTGTCGTTACTTATCGTAATAGATAAATCAAGAAAATTTACACTATTTAGCGAGAAATCTATTGTGAATTTAAGAAATTCATGCCTAATATTATCGTTCAACCAGGTTTTATGATCCGCAATGTCAGTTATATCAACGATGAGAAATATATCATCAATAAACCTTCTTTTGAAAATCATTTCATTTTTCCAGATAGTATTCAATTTATACGATACGATACGTGATCTATTTATACGATATCTATCCCGTTTGCATTTTTTCTGGAAAACCTACATCCATTTAGTATTTAGTATTTATTCTATTATAATGGGTACAGGCTCTGGTATTAGTGTGTAATGGATGAAATGTTACAGCATATTTTAATCCCAAAGGCAGTGATGCCGAAAGCATGGCTTACAGCGCCGCGGTGGCACATAGAGCTAACCATGCACTCTGCCGCTACCGTGCTCGGGTTCGATCCCCGCTGGGACAGTAGGTATGGGTTGGTTCTAGTATTAGAGATTTATTCCTGTAGTTGTGAATGTGACTTCGTTATCTCACCAGGTTGAAACCTGTTAGGGAATCCGTTGTGAGTTTGAGCAATATTGTTGATTTGTATACTTGCAATTTCCATAATATCCCTCGTAAAAAGCAGCACCGTCTAACCTGGCTGGTTCCTTTCTATATAGAGGATATTCCTCCCCAAATTACATACATACAAGCATTGCTTAAAGAAAAAAATATGGAAAAAATTCAAATTGATTGAAATTAATGTAGCCCTCAGCAAGCCGAAAAGGTTATATAGTATATATTACAACGGTTAAACTCCTTGTGGCACAGTTGTTCTTCAGTAAAAATTTTAAAAAAAGAAAAATGTAATTGTTTTTATTTTTTGCAAGGCCGCGTTTATACACGTGGTCCACCAGTTATATATTATTTTTTGGAAAAGGGAAGAGTTACATGTAAAATTGTAAAATGCAGACACCGAGTGTGAAACCTAGTTGAAGCTGTGTGCTAGAAACATTGCAATCAAATTAAACCACAACAAGATATCGCTATAAAGATTTTGAACAAAGCAATTACAGTAATCAAGCGTGCATAACCTGCTTGTATACGGTGCTGCTAGTATTCACACGCGTTTACTTGAGGTTTCTGGTACCATAAATATCAAAGTTTTTAGTCTATAATAATTGTTATCATAATAATAAGTGTTATAATAAATGTTACTACAACGTCTCAAAGAAAGCAATGAAAGGAGCAAAACTGACACACAGAAGCAAATACGTGAAGCGTATATCGATTTATTGACATCGTAGTGTTTTTTGTGTTTCTTGCCTTTTTACAGTTGCGACCCACTAACTCAATTCCCTAACTTTATCACTACTTTTTCGTGATTTATGTATGCGTGACAGGTTATTTTATACGACCAACACATAAAATGCATCTACTAGCAGAGCAGTATGCCATCAAAGAAAATCAATATCCCACTTTAGAAGGTAACAATCGATTTTTCTTTTGCTTGTTGACTAATTTGTTTGTGAGGGCAGCTCTTGTGATGCTGTTTTTTTGGCACAGAAGTTAGTAAAGCTCCTTGAAATCACGTTTTAGTTTTCTCGTTAGAATCAGAATCTTGTGCGACCAGTAAATAGAAGTCGTCCGATATTTCGACCCACAACCAAAATTATTTTATTCAAGTACTAGTACTTCCGCGTATACGTCCTTCCGTTTTTCAACCTAAGGATCAAAGAGAAGTTGCTCGTTGCAATTGCATTGTTAATTTAATGTCATCACTTTCTTGTTATAAGCATCCAACGATGCCTTTATCAATTCTCAAAGAATTCTCATTTATTAACGACTTTTGAACGTAAAATGTTGGGTAAAGGCTTGGCATTGCATTCGTTCGCATCATAGAGTTTGTGGAACAGCGTTCCATTTAAAAAACAAAAAAGTACGTTCGATGTTTCAACCGAAGGCCGAATTAAAGTAAACATTGGTTTCGAATTGCATAAATTTCTTTGGATTTCAGGGCACAAATATCTTCTTAAATGCTTTCAATTATGTTTTAACATTCGAATGAATTTCATTTTAAGGCGAAACTTGTAACCAAAAGTAAATATTATAAAAATACTGATGAAGTGATTAAAGCTTGCAGCTGAACATGTAGACTGTGAACCAAGCTATGAGCAAGCAAACAAAAAATTTAACAGGTGTAAAGAATGGCCCTTTTACTAACTACTATTTAGTGCAGGCCTAGCTTATCCACAGTGATTATGATGGTGCTACGCACTACTGAGCCCTAAGTTCCCAAAAAATCTCTATTTCTATGGGCAAATAAAAATGTCCAGCAAGCTTCACCGTTTCTAGTTTTCATCAAACTAATTAACTTTATTTCTCTTTAAAGTTACAACTTGTCAAGGGCAATTAGCGTAACAATTTACCACTAGACCAACTCAAACTTACTTCAAATTATGCTGCACGCAGGCAGGAAATCTTACGACTACTGTACAAAAAAAGTTCAGCTCGACTGCAATACAGACAAAGTTTTAACGGACAACTCTACATTTTAAAAAAGGAACAACAGAACGGGAGTGATCTGGCAAACAGCATGCTGACGGGAAACTCCATCTTAGCACCGTGTCATGCTACCTGGTAGTCTCAGATCATTCCCTTTGTTCACGCTTTTGGCGTACATTTCTCACAACAGGTTTGGTCTGGTGAAAAGTTCATAGGAAATACTTTATTTTTCAACTAAATATTTGTCTTATGCACAATATGCATGAATAGTATTTCTACTATGGGGTTGATCAGCAACAGAACTTGTGTTGTGCAAGCACACAGCATTTTTTACGCGGCTGAGATGCAAAGGCTTATTATTATCATACATATTAAATTATGTTGATACAAAGATAGATTTTGTAGATTTTTGAAATGCAGAATTGTAGAAGAGCAGCAAAAATTTTATTTTGATGCAGCACTGAACCAAAAATAATAATCACAAATAAATGAAGTATTATATTTACCAGCAAAAAGAACAACAAATCGTCTGCTGGAAAAATTGGTGCTAATGTTTAAACAAACCGTTTGTGAATGCATCTGTTTGTTTTCTTGGGGTTTAAGATTATACAATTAAAAAACTCCAGTTGCTTCCCAATCCCAACTAAAGAATTTTTTGGCAACATTTTCACTTTTCTAGTTAACAGGTTAAAGGCTCTCCCACGCTTTTAGATCAACAAAAGTCATAAAAAGCAGAAAAGGTAAACGACATTTCAAAAAGTACCGAGTGGCACAAAACATTTCATGACGTTAGGTTTTTTCCAGAATGCTAATTTTGTTACGACAAAAGTTTGACAAAAAAATTAAACTCATCTACATATCTTGGGATGTAATAATTAGCTTTTTCTCTCACAATTGAATTGAAAAAATGAAATTTTCAACTTTTCTAAATTGGCATTTAACCAAATTTGGGACCGAAAATTACGAATTTAACGTTTTTTCTGGGGGGTTTTAGTGCGTAAGAGAGAAAGAAAACAATCGATCCATTTCTTCCCTGGTGGCTGCTTTTGCTTGGCTAAGTAGCTCCCACTTATTTGCTATTTCTGGCCATAATGAAGTCAGTAAGAAGCCTAGTACTCACGTTGTCGAGCCGTTGTGAACAGTAAATAGGAAACGTTTGTATTTCGTAAACATATAGGTAAGTATCAACTATCAAATCTTTTAAATATAAACGTTTTGTTCAAAAAAGTTCAAAACTTTCGATTCTATTCAGGATCCATTAAGGACACGATGAACACGCTAAAAGATAGAAGAAGATTGTTGGTCTATATAATATACAAATCATGCTTTATTTATTGATTTCCGTCCTGTTCTAGTCCAGGGTATCTATGACAGGTATACTCGTTTCCTTAAATCAAAAAGTGTTCATTCTAATTGGATGTGTAACATAATTTTACGGAACACCGTGACATCAATAACCAACTTGGTGTTATATTAAGCTGCTCCTAATACTGCCTTGAAGAATACGGCTAACCTCGTTCATTTTGTGCATCAGTTCACAACGCTTTTATGCACATTATTCAGCTGTTCGTTTGGCACTAAGGAATATCGATTTTTTTGCTCCGGGGAAACGTTTGGGAATAGCAAACCCTGGACAATTCACCGTCCTTACAATAGTATGCCTAAATACGAAACAAAACGAAAATCAATAGATTTAACGTTGGTGCAGTGATTCATACAAACAACTACGGTTAAACCTAAATCCACTGCTTTAAAAGTGATGTGGCATTTGTTGCGGTGTGACCAAGAATGCATAGCTATGCTTGCTTTAGATATTGAGGAAATATTGTAACCAAAACTTCAAAAGTTTTTGAAAAGAGTATTAAAGCTCATTTTCTACTATCGGTTGAAAGAGTGTTGATCGTTCCAATTGTGCTTTAAAAAAATTTGCAGCTCAATTCAAGTTAATAGAGAGAATTTACTTTTGCTTACCGGAAATTTTGTGTGATTATTTTTGAAAAATTCAATCAAATTTTGATTCAAAAATGGATTCCCGAAGTTTCGATACATTTGAAAGGGTTTTTAAATTTGGAAACACTTTTGCAAGCCTTCCAATAGTTTGGGATCCCGTTGAAAAACAGGCTTTTGTAGCACGTGATTCTATGGCATTTAATAAGAAAATGGGTTTCTTCAGCTTATTTGTAATATTGGGTATATTCCAAAGCATTGAGCAAACACTAAACTCTAAAGGCAACTGGATTACACTGATTAAAGCTGGTATTGTAATGCATATTTTTACTGCTGGGCTTGTTTTGGGGCTTTTGTTATTTCACCAGACACATAAAATTGTTGGATTCATTAATTCTGTCGTGAATCTCTCGAATAAATGTAAAAAGATGAGTAATTTCATTGACGTTGGACAAAACAAAAAAGGGATTGAAAATCTACTGTATTACTTTCTGGACAAGTTTCCGATAACGATAGTTGCACTATCAGTTGGAAACCCCTTGACACTACTACTTGAACAGTGTCCAGTTAACCTAGTCGGAATCTATATGCTGCCGCAATGTTCTGGACTTAATAATGGCAGCACACTGGAAGCCTTGGCAATCGGTTCGAATACGTTGATAATTGCTGTTACAAATCTGTACATGTGGTTGTTTTGCCTTTCCGTCATATATTTTATGATGGCAGTCCTGCTGGCTATTCCATTACTTTCAATTAAAAAATGCATAATTTTGTAAGTGGCAAAATATTACTTCATGTTAATGTTATTTACATTAGCACATTTGACTAAAGTATTTGCTCTTTCTTGTTTCAGGTTCAGGATTGCATTTCAGTGTGCAAATAGAGATACTTTGTATGAACTTCCAATTGTATATCGCCAAGTTCAGCTTCTTGCCCGTATAATTACTGAAACTCATCAAAATTGGATCACGCCTATTTTTACGCTTTCACCCGTAGCTACAATAATTTTGTGTACTACAACAGTAGTAAGAAAAACACCAGAGACGATTGAAGAAACAGCGTACATTATAATTTGCATATTAATGATTCTAAATTCAGTCGCTGTAACTACCCTTGTCTTGGGAAATTTGAGCATTTTTAGCGTGGAAACTTTGCACATTAACAAGTTTTGGAATGAGAATCATGTTTTGCATTTCACAGGAAAAGAAAGAGAGTATCTCAAGAAAATAGTCAGAAGTTTTGCTCCTATATCCCTACGCGTGGGTCCATTTGCTTACATAGAAAAAGAAGCTCCACTTGAAGCTATCAATTTAGCCATTAACTGGACCATTAATACATTACTCTTTTTAAATAGCAAATAAATTCCTTGCATTCCTGCATATCAAGTGTAGACTTCTGTAAGTTAAATAAATTGATTGACAATGTCTCCCTACTTGCTGTAGAACATGTTATCTTACGAAAATAATTTAAACTGATAATTAAATAAATAAATAAACCGTTCCACGTTCAAGTTCGATATCCTGTAGCATCGTCAATTTCATAAAAAATATTAGTAAGTCTTTTTAAAGTATTTTAAATGGTGTGTATCAAAACTTTAAAACTACTAAATTGTATGTGTGAAAAACAATTTCATGTTATTAGGCAAGAGGACATAGTTTTTCGGGAAATCAGGTTTATAAATTGTTTACAAAATACTTATTAAAATTAATTTGTGTTAATTTATTAAACCTATTAAAAATTATTCACGATTGCTGGCGACATAATTAATATTATTAGCAATATAGTTTGAAAAACTATACTTTAAGTATAATAGGCATGCAAAAGAAAGCTATTTTACTGCTTAGTGCACCTAAAGAATTGCGGGAGTAATAAATAAGCTGTTTGAAAATAAATATTGGTGTACGGATAAATTGATCTTGCAATCAGCTTTGTAAAATATTATTGTGCATTCTTGGTATTTTAAAGTGTTGATTTATATATCGTATCACTCTATCTATGTTTATCTTTAAAAAGAAAAATCGTAAAATTTGTACTTTATGGCACATAGATACTTACAGTATGTACAATTATGGATATACTACTAAAGGTTTGTAAAAACATCTAACGAACGCTTTGGGAAAAAGCAAAATAAATTTCTAGAAATACTCTTGTTACTATTGTGTTAAGTATTTTATTGCTATAAATTAAATAAATTAAACAACCATAATGTTAACCTTTTAATCTTCATTAATGTTATATCTAGGGCCCCCAAAAGGCATAAAAAGCAGAAAAAGCATAATGAAATATTAAGGTATTGGTATCCAAGTAAAAACAAACCACTTGGTTAGACAATCAAAAATCTGTAATTTTTGGACTCTGGAAAAAGCATAAAAGGCATAATGGATTTCAAAAAGCATAAAATAAAAAATTAGGGCATAAAAAGCATAATTTGACAATTTTCGTGAAAATTTGCTTAAAAACAGTAAATTTTTCCGAAAATTTGCTTAAAAATGGTAATTTTTTCTAAACATTTGCTTTAAAATGTCAATTTTTTCTAAAAATTTGCTTTAAAATGTCAATGTTTTCTAAAAATTTGCTTTGGAATGTCAAATTTCTTGCAAAATTCACAAAGAAACTGTCAATTTTCTCCAAATTTAGCAGAATCTTATTACCATTTGGAGTTTTTCTTTCAATTTGGAGCCTTCTACGCGCTTTAATTCAACATCATTGCATTTGTTTTACAAATATGGGCAGTTAAGTACCTCAAAAGTTCAAAAAGAGTTTAAAACTTAAATTTTGTCCGAAAATTTTTTTGGTTTTGGAAAGGCATAAAAAGCATAATTTTTAAAGTTAAAAAGCATAAATTAAAATTAAAAAAGCATAATTTTGAACTCCAAAAAAGCATAAAGTTGTGACCCCTAGTTATATCTAGATGGTATTGCTTCTTGAAAACTAAATATTAATATGATTTAAAAAAAAACACATCGGCACAGTAAAACTAATCAAAATCATATTATGTATTGTTATCGTTATTCTAAAGCTTGGGTAAATAAAATTAATATACGTATTAGTGTAAATATCCTATATCTGCGGTAAAGTGAATAATTCCTTTGTACACAGTAACTGAATTACTAGATTACTGGATGTCAATTGGAGAGTGTTTGGTGCGTATGCGTTGAAAAATTCAAATTTAAGACTTTATATGACTGCTAACGAACTCCCTCGTAGGCAACTATGAAATAAAATTTGAGAACGGTTCTCTTTGCTCCAGAAGGGCCTTTGTCAAAGGGAGGGCCAAATGCATTTTGTGATAATAACATGGCCGCGGAGATTGTCGCAGGTGAAAAGGACATGCACAACAGATTCATTTTTGGTTCTGCGCGCAACCATACGAACGCATTGTAAACTTTAAAAAGCTTCTGACATATCATATATAAATCGAATATCAGAAAAGTTATTTTTGATAAGTAAGAACATTTTGCCTGTAGCATTAGTTCTGGACTATCCCTGAAAATTAAGTTGAGATCGTGCAGCCCTTATTCAAGAAAGTTTTTCGTAACTCCACTGTTGCAGATTCTGTAGGAATCAGCGTCTGGTTTGTCGATTACGTTTGTGTAGTTTATCAAAAAGTCATATCCATGAACTATTGTCACGACAGCTGCAGTCAGTTGTAAAAACTTGTTCTTACAAGTAAAAACTTTGACGAGAGTTACAACTACAAATATCCTATGCAAAATTAGGAAACCCATGAATTTCAAAGCATAAAGTCACTGATAATAATAAACAATTTCCAACGGTATGAACTTACGAGGGATTGTAATTTCTGTTATTATAAGACAACCAAATAAAAATATGCTGGAAAAATCTAACTTCCATAGCCTGCTATTCAATTTTTTTTTCGTTTGTGCATAAGCCGAAATGTTCTACTGACTAACATATTTCCATAATTTTTGGGTTTTTAATAGAAACAATACACAGAATTCCCTACGAAGAAAATATAATTCGGGATTCAAAAAAACTGTTATCTAAAACATACATTTTTTCCTACCTTCGAAAGGAACCTGGTAGTGGTTGGTCTAGGATCGACCATTTTTGAGAAAGTACTACTTTCACAGGATTTTTCTGCTGGTTGGTGGAATGCATTCCTTGTGTATCTGTTCCTGAGCCGTGTACGCATATATTAAATGAATGGATTCAGATGAGCAGTTTATGCATAAAGTCGAGTGTGAACGTCGCCTTAGCTGTTTTCCCCTTTCTGCGATGAGAAACACCAGTCCAAAGCCCAAGTCGATCACTACGATCTACACTGACCTCTACTACCGAGAATCTATTAGGGGATGTTTACAACAAAAATTGAACTTTCTTGAATTTCAAAAGTTTTTCCATATAACAATAGTAGGACTACAGAAAATAGCCCGTGAGACTTTCTTCTATCCAAAGTAGCTGTGGCGTTGATGGTGAGAAAATATCCTTTTTTTACACTTCCTGTATCAACTTTTGACATTTTCTCAACCAATTCGAATTTTTATACGAAATTTGCTGCAATAGTTCAGCAATATCACACTCTAGACAGACAGTATAAATTCAGCGATTTATGGATGGTTTTGAAAAATAATCGCAACTCAAACGTTCGGAAAGTGGAGAAAACATTTTAAAATTTCATATTTTTTTCCAAAAAAAGCATGCACATTAACGTCATATAATTGCTCCTCTTCCGCTCCACCAAAACATCTCTAATTATCCTGTTCTGAGAAATTTGATTTTTTTCCTCACCACAGCTACTTTGGAGGGCTAGAACTTTTCACGTGCGATTTCATGTGGTCCTACAGTCCTACTCGCATTATATGGTAAAAGCTTTACAATTCGAGAAAGCCTCTTTTTTTGGTGTCAACATCTGCTAATAGTAGCTCTAACATTTTTGGAAAGTAGGAAAAATATATGATGTATATCAACGGCTACTGAAATGTTAAGTCCAATCAATTTAAAGGTTGGATGGCATTACTTTGGTTTCGCATGGTAGGTAAGATGACAAAATTGAATTTGTCTTATCATTTTATCAAAATGACTTGTCAGCTGCTCGGTAAATTCCTGCAATGTGTGCAGAACAAAATTGCTATTTCTGATTTGTAAACACTACACAGTAATGCCGGAAATTGGAAAATATGTGATATGTGTTCGATGTTAAATTTAAATTGGTCATATAATTAGTGAACTATGGAACCACTGAGCACAAAATACAAGGGGACTTTTGTTGTGAAAGTTACCAAATCGAAAGTCCCAAATCTTAAGGAAATTTCAATTATAGAGCTTTAAACAAATTTTGAATTATTAATTTTGTAGAGCCAATTTAAATATCTCTTGTTTGCATATTTTCTAAAGCTAACAACTGCCAAGGAATTTGCACTAGTTTGCACTTTACATTTTTAAATATTTAATAAAGATTGTTTTAGCGAGATCGATTGAACGTATTTTGTGATTGTAAGTATACCCAGCATAGCCATTCGCAAACACGTAAGAATATGCTTAACTTTAAAAGTTAGTCATTCAAGGGAATTCAAGGCAAGGTCCCGGTAGTTAGTCTTGGTTTTATTTAATCTGAGGGGTTGGAAAACTCCATACATCCTGATTCATAATATTATATCGACTAAGGCATGGTCGATGGTCTGATGGGGCATTGCTGATGAACACAATTTTCAAGTTGTACCTATGACAATTTGATGGAACGTTGTATTATTTCCAGTTTTAACAAATCATTACCACGAAAAAGTTACTGTATTTGTGGGGCGAAACACATATTTTTGAAATCACAAATTTTGAATCTTTGCTACTAGTTTGGAATAAATTATCATGCTTTTAGACACTGTTAGCAAATAAACAGCAATTCTCTGCAAATGTTGATTTAACGAAAACATGTTATATTGTCAAGGCCTGGAAAAACACAAAGAACTTTGAGATACTTCAAAAGCACTAGAGGAAAAGAGAACGCATAATGATTGTGCTTCATTTTAAGTAAAATCAATAAATTTACTTGCTTAAATCTGAAGAACGTATAGTTCAATGGCAACCAAAACTCAATTGTCGTATATATATTATATTACCTTTTGTGCAGTAACTGGTTCCTCTTTATATTAACGGAAACTATATATAGTAATATTTGTGATATTAATACGTGCTGAAGCTAGAGGAAAAACCAGGAAAACTTGTCAAATTTGCATGTTTTATTAATCAACAAGCTATCTTTCATATTGTTATGAAATTGACACATTGCCTGAAATACTTGTGTGTCGCGAATACAAGCAGAATATTCTTTTCTAGTGTGCATACTTGATACCAACATTGCAATTGTACTATTACAAGAATCTTCCCACACAGGTGTCAAGAATGTCTTTACTGCGTATTGTAACTATTGTATCAAACTTTGGCAAAAATAAAACAAAAACCGATAAATCAATCAATTTATATCACAAGAGGAAAAATCACTTTATAACATTACTGAGAAAATGTTAAATAGTATGATAATATTATGCATGTTGTATATAGAATACCCCTAAAAAACCCCACTCAGACGAAGTAGTAATAAAATGGACAATTTATTGCAATCAAAGCAGCAAATTGAGGAAAACCAAGCCAGAAAAGCTTGCACATGAGCTGGCTGAGTCTTGAGCCTCGTTTTCAGTACAATGCAATGGATTCTCAGCCTGAAAAGTTGATGACCTTGAACACTTACTTGTGTGTTGCAGCGTGAACAAAAGACAATATCAGATTTCCGTATTCATACATTTTGCTTGTGAATATTTGCTGGATGTCAAAAATCTGTTATCACTCGGTCAGTGGTCAGTCGGTTTACCCATTCCGGCTGCTATTTAAGTGAAAATTCTACTTCAAAACGCATTTACAGGTAGCCCTTCACTTGTTTGATTTTCTTAGCAAGTGTGACCGAGGCGAGACCAAGATAGTGATGAAAAGAATGATTAAAATCTTGGCAAAGTAATAATAATTTACTTTGTTATCCTATATTAAATATGAAGCGACTTAATTGTACTGGTTTGTTTGTTTGTCAGGAAAAGAAATCAACTTCCCAAGTCTTCCTTGTACGATGAAATCTTTAAAACGTTGACTGCTAAGAAAATGTTCGAAATGGCGTTGCTTGAAACTTTGAGCACTTCTTAAGATGGCGTATAATTCGTGTGAATTATGAACGTGTTAAATCCATATTGATTTCTTGAAAGTAAATGTCCCGAATTAAACTTAAACTGTTTTAATAAATAGTTTTTAAAGATTTAATTGTGTAATGGAAGATGTTTTATTAATCCAATAATGTTGCGATCTTAAATAAAGATTCCCAATTCATAAAAACTGCTAACAGTAGAGTTAAAACATTTATTTTCAATTATAATTGTTAATGTTATTTATTATTACCACCAATCAATTACCGTGCCCACAAACGGTCATATAGTCATATATTTAGTCTCAAAGTTTTACGTTTTTTAAAACTCAAACCATATACAGCACGCGCTTGAGGTATAATGATATGAAAAGCTAATCTTCGTCTATAGCTTAGCATGCATAAATTTAAGTACTCTGCACTTAATATTCTGTATAATAAACAAAAGCTTACTGTAAGAACTTCAAATTTGTCTTGCTTTCTAAAACTTTTGACTGTATCCCTAAACATTTGCTTGAGTCCATAAAAATTTGTCTGAGACCACAAAAGTTACAACATCTCCTTCAATTTAAAAATAAATCGACCTCAGAAGTAAGTAAAAAGCACCGGTAAATTATTGCTTTTTGCTGTTATGTCTTTGCATGTTGGAAACTTTGAGTATTGACTAAAGAACTTCTAAAAAACAAGTCTTAATATTCCGAGAACGTGTAAGTACGTATAAATACACAATCCAACAAATATTCCCGTGTTATTCTAGACTGCTAAAACGACAATTTTAGTGGCGTTGGCTATGTCACTCTCGGTAGCATGAAAAAACTGCCACATATTAGGCTTTAAATTGCTTAGTCATTTCAAATTTTGAGTAGCGTTAAATAAAGAACTCCCCATGGGGAAACATGTCTTACAATAATAGATGGGGTACCCCACACAAATAGTCAAAGAAATTATAATTTTGATCTAAACCAACGGAGTGTACACGTTTTGTTGGGTGCCACATTGCCCATTTATTTTTTTAAAAAACTTCTTAAATGTGAGTTTCTAATTTCAAATTAATTTAAACTTTAAGAGCATAATAATTAAGTTTTTTATCTTGTAGGAAACCCAGACTCAAGATCTGCCTTTTGGTGCAAAAAAAAAAATTCACCTTTGGTCAACAAATTAATTACTTAAACTTAAATCTGCAGTAGTTTACATGAATTAAACAACATGACAAATGGTTTCCTGTGATTACACGAAAATTGTAGAACAAAGTGTTTGAAAATTAAATATGTAAGTTGTGAGATCAGGCTTTAGTCAATAACATTAATGCTCAAGATTTTAGGGTAAAGTGAGAAAAATAAACGAATCATTTGTTGATAGTTGGCTTGTCTCTTCTGCATTTAGGCATAATTAGTTGGGGTAAGCAAACAGAGCCGTATTAATTTAAAACGATTGGAAAAGTTTTCTAGTGCACATGGTGGAAGAAATTTAATTCACTGTAAAACTTACAACGGGTTTGTTAAGAACAGTGAAGAGTGTCAATTGCGTAATGAGTTATTATAAAGGGCTTGTATAACTTTGTGTGAAGAAATAGTTTTGAAAATTTTGGTAAGAAAGCAGCAAGTGTGTTTGCTGCTTGCCTGTTTTATCTGTGTGTATAATGAAAGTGTTTGGAAGGGCTTTATTGCCAGCATCTGAAACAGATTTTTATAAAAATGCTTTGAGTAAATATTTTTTGGTTACTTGCAAAGATGCGCAGTTGTACGTAAGTTTTTTCCATTATATTTACACTGTGCTGTGATTGTATATTCTGCTTGTTTGTGTAAATTTGCATACAATCAACAAGAGCTCTTTGTGGAGGAAATGTGAACAGTTGGCTTTCAGGAAAAGTGTTGCCGTATTTTTCAGAACAAATGATATTTGGTATAACAGTGATATATTGCTGGTTGGTATTATCTAAAACCCACAGAGATGAGAGTAGGTAAGTAGATGTTTCATATGCTATGCAGCAAAAACGTCAGAAATTCAAAAATGGATTGCTTTGGTTTGGTGCACGTTATTGCATTCTGTGCCGTGCGTAGAGAGGAAAATGAGTGATAATTTGTGTTGCCTACATCATGAACCTAGTCAAAAGGGTTGAAAGAGTAAAACGCTGTGGCTTCGTGTGTTGGTTTTCTGTGGTGAGATGGATAAGTGTGGAGTAATTGAGTTTAAAGTTCAGTTTGAGTGACTATTTTTTACACGTTTAAAATGTAAAAGGAACAAAATAAGCCAAGTCATGAAATTGATTGAATAATAAGGAAATTGATGTGTTTTTCAGCTAGTGAACAGTTGTCGTGTTGGGTTTATTATTGTGTGATGAATGGAGGGATGTGTTGGAATTATTCCAACATTTATTGTTAGCCTTACACCTTGTTAGAAATTGCAGTATGCTCCAATGTGTTTCCAACAAAACCTGACATTTTTAGCATTTTATGCATGACATTGTACTAAATTTTTGCTTAGAATATACACTCCCTCAAAGGATTCAACTAGAAAGATATTGAGATATGAATATTGAAATCCCAACTGCCGACAAAAACTAAGTCAGCATATTGTTGGCCCCCGTTTTACAGCCTTAGTTAAATACATATTTAAAATACATGTACCATTCAACTTACATGCAAATACTTTATGACGTAGTTTACGTGTAGCATTTTATCCAAATCTTCATGAATTGAATACGAGTTGAATGAATAGAATGAATCATTTTTCCTGTTAATTTAATGTATGAAATTAGTGTAATTAGTGTGAACATGTCAACATGACATGATAAGTTTCGTTCTTTTGATCAATGCTTCACATTGATCTTGGTGAGTAAGGTTTAATGTACGTAATGATAAGCATTCAGGCTGCTCTTCCAGCTGGCCGATTGCCTCATTTTAATTAGATAAAAATCCAGCTACTGGACTCACTCTTTTCTTGTTCTCTCTTGTGAATGAATGTTATTCTGTATACATTGTACGCCAATGATGTGTAATTAGTCAAAAGACATAATTTGTATAGCAGTTAAGTTACATTCAACATTTTATTTGCTTTTGCTGTTTCTTTTAATGTTGCTCCGCCTGGTTATACGGGTATAAAAAACCAAGATCAGGTTAAATAAATTTAGCATTCTCAAAATAGAAACAACAATGTTGGTTTTCTTTTTGTCCTTTTCTATTTCAATCTTGGTTGAGTACGCTGCCTAGTATAGGCAAGTATGTTCACTATACCAAACTTCATAAAATAGCCTAATTTGGCACAACAGAAGTGGAGGCACAAATACGAGATTTTTCACTGTCTTTAGTAGAAAAGCGAGCTTCCTAAAACGTTTCCAATTAACCTCCCAAAGAATCTTTCCACATATTACAGCCAAATACATTATTTTTAGTATTACACATCTTATCTTCTGTTTTCATAATTGTCTACCCCAGAAAATATTCAAAAATTTCCATAGTAACAATCGATCAAGGAAAACAGCGACTCGTTTGCCATTTTAGCCCAAGTTTTGTCTCCTCAGGATTTATTTCTCATTGCTAATAATTATCACTTTTCACAACATTACAAAGGTAACCCAGGAATCATGCTATTTGCCACAAAAACGCGAGTAACATATAATATGACAAGTTTGAATTTGTACAAGATTTTTTAAAATGGGAGATGATTTTCTTTTAAGGTAGCCCAAATGCCGGTAAGAAACATTGTCTATAGTTTATATGTCATTGCTTTTGAAATTGATTACAATGTGGTATTTTAATAACACGTGTGAACATGAATAACATTATAACATTTGAACAACCTGGATTACGGAACAATACAAAATTGTCTGGATTAGGGAAAAGTACCATCCCAGTTTCAATGTATATAGATAGTCATTAAAATATAATAGTGTTATATGTTAGTGTTGTATGTTGGTGTCGTATGCTAACCCGCTGCTCCTGCAGCGGAACTATTTAAGATTTAGTGTGTGAGCTATTCTGCTGCACCGAATAAACTTGAAAATGAGGTATTCCGTTTTCTGTAGTGAGATTGAGAAATATTTTTTTTCGCACAATGAACAATTTACAACAGTAAGTGTTTGTAGGTGAATGGTTTTTGAAATCGAACATTTCAGTATCCATCTTGCTGTTCCAGTGCGCTCTTGTTTTAATAACCCCCCAAAAGTGCTAACTTTGCTAGTCTGCAATTTAGCATACCTCGGAAAAGGCTAGACTGTCACCGTCATTTATCAAGAGTACACACGTTTGACCGTATTTTTTAAATTTCCTTTAGTTGCTTTGTTACATGCTAGCAGTTTGATGTATTTATTGTATACGATGTATTTTGCTGGTGTTATGCCAAAGGCTACAAAATATATTGTAACGGCATAACGTATATTTTTTTGCTGTTAATACTTATATTGTGCTGACTAGTGTAATGCATCGTGGACGGGAGAAACAATAAAGCATAAAAGCGCCAAGCATTTCTGAAACTGCATTACATTCAAGATACATATGTGTGGGTATTGCAGCTTCAACTGCAGGAGTAAAATGGTTTAGAAGCAAAGCATGCAAACTTCTGACGTATTCAATTTTGAGTATGCTATTTTATGTTTTAGCTTTGCGTATTAGATATTCAAATTAAAACTTGTCGTGTCGTTTTATCAACAAAAACGACTTTTCAGCTGCTCGGTAAATCCCTGCAATGTATGCAGAATAAAGTTACCAATGGGTACACACTACACACTAATGCCGGAAAGTAGAAAAGGTGTGATAAGTGTTTCATTTTCAATTTTAAAATCGCCAAATGTTTAGTGAACGTTAGATCTACTGAGAACAAAATACTAGGAGACTTTTGTTGTGAAAGTTACCAAATCGAAATTACCAAACTTAATGGCAATTTCAATTCTAATGTTTTAAGGAAACTTTTAAATTATTAATTTTATGGCGGAAAATTGAATATCTATTGTTTGCTTGTTTTCCAAAACTAACAGCTGCCAAGGAATTTGCACTAGGAATCTTCAGCCTAATTCATTGAAACTTAAAACCAGAAAGGTAATGACTGTTGAAAACAACATTTTGTTGTATTTTTTCATATAAATATAAAAGTTTAAAGGTATTGTATAGCTTTTTTTGAACCTTGAAAATTGTAAATTCGATTGTTTTTTTCGAACGTTTAATATGCAGCAAATACCTGTAAATACATAGTAACTATCCACCCTTTAACTTCTAATTTCGTAATTGCATGGATAGTTTTTAACTTATAACTGACTAAACAACGTAGATACGTTTCTGGTTCCAAGTCGAAATGTCTAACACTAAAAGCTAATGAATTTCTTGAGCTAAATTTTCTACGTTTTTATGGTCAAGCTTCTTGTCTCTTCATAAATGCATAATATGCACACGTTATTGTGCCCTGGATGCTAAACAGGTATATTATGAATTTTGTGAGTATAGAAAACTTCTTTTCTATTTTTAGGTACCTTAATACGACTAACACGGAATACGACGTAGCAATGCTTTGCATAGCCGTGTCTGACAAAGAAATTCAACGGAGCTGAAATGCGGTAATATGAATAAATAGCCGTAAAACTTCAAGGAACATTTAATGTGTTTGAGCCACAAAAAACGACATAAATTAATTTTTGTAAGTATGTAGAACCTGACACTGACAGAAGTGGCTAAAAGCAACTTGTTTCTGTAGGAACGGATAACAATACTGACACAACATTCACAAGATTACGAATTTGGGTATTCTGCCAATCAAGGTTAGCTTCTTTTGTCACACACAAGCAAATGCAAACAAGTTAGTTTTTTTCATCGAATTTTTATGGCAACTCTTTCTGCTTTCAGTTCTCGTCTGTTTTACGTATGGGTTTAGATATTTCAATGTTGGACTTTGAGCATAGAATTTCAATTCAGCATTAGACCTGGAGCAACTCACAGTGTTCCTGATTTGCAAAAAAGCCAGTGAAACTCCCAAATTTACTCTCAGCATCTTTTACCGAATTTCAGAATATTTTTAATTTTGATTTACAAAATTACTTTTGAAATGGAATCATATCAACCCCCACCAAGTAAGTTTTTATTAAAATTAAATTTTATATTATTTATTTACAATTTCACACTTCATTTCATCCTGACAGATCTGAAATGAAAAAAAGTCTGCGTATGAATAGTTTTTGAGTAACAATAAAATTATTTACAGATCAGTGTTCGTGCCTGTTTTGTGACCAAGCATTTCCAAACACGAAAAGGCTTCAGCAACATACTCTACATCATATTCAAGAAAAGCCTTTCATTTGTGTGATTTGCAACCGCGAATATTTAGCAAAGCGTTCTTACTCTGACCATGTCAATATGCATACTGGAATTGCAGCATTATTGCAATGTGACCTATGTGGCAAAGCTTGTCCCAACAAATCCTGTTTGTCTGATCACTTAAGTAGGCACACACAAGAACGACCCTATCCATGTGGACAGTGCACAACAAAATTTAAGTCTGGTTCGGAGCTAAGGTCTCACATGAGAGTGCACAGTGACGCAAAACCTTTCCAGTGTGAAATCTGCGAAGCTGGTTTTAAAACGCTATCAAGCCTTACGCAACATAATATAAGACACAACATTCAGAGAACTAAATCATTTGCTTGCAAGCTTTGTGACCGTGCTTACTTTACCAAGCAAGAATTACAAAGACATGATCGAAATTTCCACAGTGAGAGCAAACGCAGCAGGCACAAATGCGAACTTTGCAACAAGTATGTTTTATCCAGATCAAGTTTGGCTTCTCACATTAGAAGTCATACAAACGAAAAGCCTTATAAGTGCACACATTGCAAAAAACAGTTTGTAACAAGCTCAGAATTAAAAAAGCACTTGACCTCACATTCCAACGATCGACCTTATAGTTGCGGAACCTGTGCCAAGACATTCAAACACAAAAGCTACTAGTGGAATCATGAAAAGACTCACGAAAATATTAAAGTTGACTGCATATTTTGTACTAAAAGTATGACCAAAAAGGCGCTCAGTACACATTTGAGGCTGCACATAAATGAGAAATGGTATAAGTGCAAAGCATGTGGAGAACGTTTTGATACTTCGGATCATTTAGGGTATCATAAGCTGAGTCATGAAAAGATTCATTTTGAGTGCAAAAAATGTAATTTAACGTTCAAAAGAAAGGTAAACATTGAGCGGCATAACAGCAAAATACATTTAAAACTATTGAAATGCGCAAACAACTGAAGATCACATGGTACACCCACTATTTTGGAAAAAAAAACTTTCCAATCAAAACCGTGCAGTACGAAATAGTGTTTCTGCTTACTTTTAAAAGCATGCAGAAATAAATGTTATTATTAAACAAAATGTTTAGACAAAACACACATAAGTTTTTTCTGTTTTTGTGTAGATTTGAGACAGTTTAAAAATGATTTATGACTGTAAAACAGCAGTACATTTTTAAATATTTAATAAAGATTGTTTTAGCGAGATCGATTGAACGTATTTTGTGATTGTAAGTATACCCAGGATAGCCATTGGCAAACACGTAAGGAAATGCTTATCTTTAAAAATTAGTTGATCAAGGAAATTCAAGGCATCTTCCCGGTATTTGATCTTCCCGGGCTTGAAAAACTCCATACATACTATCTCTTAATATTATGTCTAGTCAGGCCTGGTAAATGGTCTGATGAGGCATTGCTGATGAAAACAATTTTCAAGTGATACCTATGAGAGTATGATGGAACGTTTTATTATTTCCAGTTTTAACAAATTATTACCCCACGAAAAAATCACTCTACTTGTTGAGCGGTGCATAGGTTTTTAAAATCAGAAATTTGGAATCCTTGCTATTAAACCGTCATGACATTTGACACTAGCAAATAAACAACGGTTTTCTGCAAATGCAAAGATTAAATGAAAACATGTTCTATTGTCAAGTCCTGGAAAAGTACAAACAACTTCGAGATTCTTCAAAAGCACTTCCAATATTTCATCAAACAAGGAAAATCCTGATAAAAGTGTCAAGAATCATAAAAAGTTGTATGACAACGCATAATAACTTGTGTTTCATTTTATCTATTACCAATGAATTTGCTTGCTTAAATCTGAAGAACGTACATTTCAATGGCAACCAAAACTAAATTGTCGTATATATTATATTAACTTTTGTGGACTAACTGGTTCCTCATAATATTACCAGAGAAGCATTGCAATGCCACGGAAACTATATATAGTAACATTTGTGATATTAAAACGTTGTCCTGAAGCAAGAGGAAAAATTAAGAAAATTTGTCAAATTTTCATGTTTCAATAATCAACAAGCTTTAATACATTTCGTTATGAAATTGACACATTTAATGCCTCAAATACTTGTGTGACGCGAATATAAAGAAAATAGTCTTTTCTAGTGTGCATACCTGATACGAACATTGCAATCATATTACAAGAATCTTCCCACACAGGTGTCAAGAATGTCTTTACTGCGTAATGTATAAGCATAAGCTTTGGCAAAAATAACACAAAAACCGATAAATCAATCAATTCATATCACACGAGGAAAAATTACTATATAAAAATATTTGAGAAAATGTTAAATAATATGATAACAATATGTAGGTTGTGTAAATTATACCCCTACCAAACCACACACAGACCAAGCATTATTAAAATGGACCGTTTATTGCAATCAGCAATGTGAGGAAAACCAAGCCAGAACGGCTGGCACCATGCTGAGTCTCGAGTCTCATTTTCACTACAATGGATTCTCAGCCTGAAAAGTTGATGACCTTGAACACTTAGTTGTGTGTTGAAGCGTGAGCAAGCGACAATGTCAGATTTCCGTATTCACATATTTTGCTCGTGGATATTTAATTTGCTGGATGTCAAATATCTGTTACCATTAGGTGAGTGGTGTTGTGTCCGCAGTGTTGCTTATAAATTGTTGTGTTGGTTATTGTGATCAACCAAGATAAATATTTTCTGTAATTATCTCATTCCGGCTGCAATTTAAGTGAAAATTGTTACTTCAAAACACATTTACAAATCAAATTTCCAACATTTAAAACTATTAAAATCGAAATCGGGTTAATATTTTGAAGAAACAGATTCCATAATGAACTGTTTTTTGCTGAAAGATCAAATTCTAGCTTTAAAAACTCCTTTTCTCTACAATCAAACGTTTACTTTTAACTCCAAAAATCTGTGCGGAGATGGCTTTGGAAATCCACCAAAATGTGACGCTAATCGGATGCATCAAGCATTTGTTTCAAAAATTCAACGCAAATTTCAAGAACGGGAATGGTAAATAACTTACAAACTTTTTTATTTGTGACACGTAACGTGTACATGCAATATGTTAGTTTTCAATGGTATAGGTTTTGCATTAATCGAACTTCCTTTTCTTGCTATTAAACAAGTTATTACAAAAAAAATTGGGAAAGGTTTGCTGTATATTTTCTTACACCATGTTTTATTTCGATGATTTAGAAACTGAAAATGTTTCTGGAAAGTTTGGTAGTTTGCCATTAATACAACAGTTTTTGATGTTGTATAAGCCAAAGCAAAATGCATTTTTACACAGTATTTTAAAAAGACATTTGGAAGTATAATTTTCTTAAAGATACGATAGTTTGATGGAAATTTAGACATCAATATAAAAACTAGAAAGTTATCAAAATGGCATAGTTTTCTTTATTCTTTTACGTGGATCCGGGTAGAAATTGGACAGACGAAATAAAAAGATATGAAAAATTTACACATTTTAAAATGCAGCAAGTTTGAATTTAAAATCTTGATATTATTTTATGAAATTATTTGATAATATTGTGCTTCCACACATTGATTGTTGATTAAACATCCCTTTAAAGGAAATTAAATTGTTGAGTAACTAAACTTGAGTTACACCACTATATATTACATTTATTTAAAAACCAATACATGGCTACGAGAAGGCAATTTTCCCTAACAGGATAGAATTAATGAGTGATGAAAGTTGCGCTTTTTGGCCCGATTCGTTTTTGTTTTGTTTATGTTCAAGTCGCTGATCGGAACGATTTTTATTCAATTAGTTTTAACTATGATACTGTTTTTGGTCCTATGCGCACCTAGGACATTTAAAGCTGGTTAGTTTAGGAAGGTGTTTGTTTGGCAAGCGGGTTAAAGTCTGTCATCACCGAAAGATTTCTACAGCAAAATGTTCGTATTAGGTTAGATAAGCAAGTTGTTTCTCAAATTCCGCTTAACAGTTTTAAAACTTAGTTTACCATGTAAATTCTAAATTGGCTTTTGTAAGAAAATTTCTCACGCATCGACAGTTCGACAAGGAGAAAACAAGAGTGTAATTCTAAGCCTATTCAAAATCTCCCTTTTTGGGATTGATGTGAATGAATATCTCACTCATTGAACCTTGCCAGAGGCCAATGCCCTGCAATTTCCCACAACCTGAAAATGAGCAAAGTAAACAAATTATTCTAGAGAGTGTGCATATTTCTACGGAATGGTGAATTCAAATTCAACTTAAAATATTACGAAACACGAAAATCACCTTTAGAAAAGTTAACGTAGTAATTAAAACTAAAATGCTTTGAGTTTGAGCAAACTAGCATAAATTAAATGAAGGTTTCTTCAAAATAAAAGAAAATGTATTTCCTATAACTTTACAGGTTATTTACCCTGGAATTACGTGCATCAAGTCCAGCATCTTTAACATTACCAACACGGGTCTCCCGTGGTAGTAGGATTAACAATTCCTCGCCCGCAATGCCAATGAGTCCTTCATTGTGTACAGTTGTTCTCATAGGACAGTTGTTTCACGAATTGCATCAAATTCTTGGTCCCTGGAACAAAAACTTGAATATAAGTGTGCAGATTGAACACAATAGACCAGATTCTTGTTTTCCACAAATGGCTAAAACGGTTGTGATCAACGCGAAGGGTAAACTTATATGCATGAAAAATAAAATAGCTCATCACATAAACCAGCTAAACATTATAACATTTGCTTAGAGCTTCTGCCCAAGCAGTTGGTAAATGGGAACAACATCTTACACTCGGTTTACCGACAGGAAAATGTACCAATATTGACAACTCCGCCAGTTTTGGACATTTTCAAATACTGGACAGTAAACATAGAACTTTTTGGCATTGAATACATTTTTCTGGAAGATGTTCCTCCAACAGTGGTGGATACAAACCGGAAGATCTTACTGGAGAAGAAGCATTGTGACTTTGAAATTATTTCGGAGGATGGAACTGTTATTCCCTGTCACAAGAACTTTCTTTCAGGTGAAACAACATTATGATTAGTTACGTTATATATTAGTCGCTTAAGGTACTTACCTAAAGCTTTTTGTTTAGCTAAAAGCCCTGTGCTGCAAAGAATGCTGGAAGGGAACTTTCAGGAAGGAAGAAATAACCAAGTGCTTATGGATATGTCCACCTCCGGAGTGACTGCTTTCTTAGAGTATATATACTCCTGCGATTTATATGAGGCTTTAGTGTCGCCACATATAACTTTTGAGGTTTTAAAAAGCGCCGATATGTATGACATAGATGACCTTTTTAACATTTGCGTTGCAATCCTTATTCAGAAACCGGATAAATGGTTTAATGATTTGGATGTAGCCCTTCGCTTGTTTGATTTTCTTAGCAAGTGTGACCGAGGCGAGACCAACATAGTGATGAAAAGAATGATTAAAATCTTGGCAAAGTAATAATAATTTATATTGTTATCCTATATTAAATCAGAAGCAATTTAATTGTACTGGTTTGTTTGTTTGTCAGGAAAAGAAATCAACTTCCCCAGTCTTCCTTGTACGATGAAATCTTTAAAACGTTGACTGCTAAGAAAATGTTCGAAATGGCGTTGCTTGAAACATTGAGCTCTTCTTAAGATGGCGTTTATTTTGTGTGAAATATGATTGTGTTAAGTCCTTATTGATTTCTTGAATGTTACATTCCCTAACTTACTGTTTTACAAAATTGTTTCCAAAGAGATGAATGTTTTATTAATTTAATAACATTATGGTGTTTAGTAAAGATTTGCAATTAATAAAAACTGCTAACAGTTGAGTTTAAAGCATTTATTTTAAATTTTAAGTACCATTGTTATTTATTACTACCAATCAATTACCATGCCAACATACAGTCGTATAGTCATATCATAATAAATATAAAGTGATTTCGACGTCTGTTACAATCCCTAAATACGTAACATGACATGAAAAATAGTTTTTTGCTACAGTAACAAGAAAATATGTACTGTATGACCTCAAACTTCAAAACGTGCATGCGAGAAGTTAAAAACCCTTAATGTTTTGCACACTACCATAGATTTACATAAGCAACAATTTACTTACTGTAAGCAAAGCAATTTGCACACCAACGTCACACCATATTATTGCATGTATTTGCAACAAGCAAAACTGCATGGCAACCACTTCAACATCATCCCCTTATCCAAAACCAGTTTTCCTTTAACCCACTCATCATCATCATCACCTAGACAGAACCGCAGCAGCCACGACCAAGCAGCAATGTCACCCCCTGCCTTACATCACACAAACACACACTAGCATAGTAACACACACACATAATAATATCTAAACTCTATCCCAATAAAATAAGCATGCATGATACACCTTTTATGTCTGTTCTTCGTTTACCTTCTACGAATAAACTTGTCTTTAGCATTCACTCTCGTTGCGCCTTTGTGTCTTATTATTTCATGGATCATCATTGCACATAGCTCATTAAAAACTCATGTTTCAAGTGGCAACCGTGCTTTGTGGGGTTGTTAGTTAGCTTTAGCGTTGGATTTTGATTGTTCGATTCGCCCCTGACGTGCCTGGAATCGTAAATTGGGTACAGACATCCGTGGGGCTAGGCCAGGCCCTGCGTCTTCGTGATCCCTCGCCATTTAAGTACCCCTCGTTCCCACAGGGAGAGGCTGTGAAAGGTTTTCCTTTGTTCATTTTATTTTACTACATTATATATTTGCATGCCATTCTCATTTGTTGTTGTCAGGAAATTAAGCCAGGTTTATGCGATAAAGCATATCTCCGATGTGTCTTCTGGCACTGCTCCGTGTTTTGTAAGGTATGTTTGCAGGGCCCAAGACTCGTTCTAAAGGACCAGCTACACCGCGTGTACTCGTAGATCCCACTTGTAAACCACGACGACCGCGTACGGACGCCCAACGACTAGCACGTAACCCTTGTCAACCTATTATTCTACCCGGTACATATATTCCGACTCCTGACTCTTCCGTTCTTGATCATCCTGGAAACCCGACACCCGTTCCAGTTGTTACTCCGGATACTTCGTTTTCCATCGCGCCTCCGCGCACTGTTCCACGTAAGTTCCGTTTACATCAACTTCGCTTTTTACAGCGTCATCAAGGACTTGACTCAAGTTACATTCCTGACCCTCCTCGTACCACCGATTCTTCACTTCACGTCCCGGTTGTAACGTGCTCCAGTACCACTGCCCCAACCTCCAGTGCTACCGTTCGACATCCACCGAGGCCGACTCCTCAGTTCCCTACTCCAGCGGCTCTCAAGGCTCTCCAAGCTGCTGAGGCCCTGGGTTACTCCTCTGTTGAGGCTGCCGAGGCTGCTTTTGTTAAACTTCCAGTCGTTGACGACGCTTACTGCATTCAATTTCCTCGACCTGCTTCTATTATTCCTACTGACGTCCTCGCTGAGCCAGTTCCTTGCACCTTTTTCTTTGCCAGTCCTCGTAAGCCCAAGACACGTGATACCCTTAAACGTACCCGTCAGTCTCCCACACGCGAGACAGGTGACGCCTTCAAGCGCCTCCGTCACGCTCCACCTTCTCCTGCTAAGTCTTCGATTCCCGCTCACCCTCACGTGACTACCCGTCCTCCTCTTCCTCCTCAGCCTACTGCTCCGCCGGCAACTTCCAGTGTTGGCTCCCTTCATCCTCCACCTACTGCCTCCTTCAGAGGCCCGGGAGATATTCCTCCCTCCGTTCCTTTTGCTCGCCCATCTTCTTCCATACCCTCCCATTTTCCAGTTAACAGAGATCCCGCTGCTTTATACGACGATTTTGTAGCTCAGCTTCCTCCTCTTTCCTCTCCTTCCACTTCAAAACATACCACCGGACTTTTACAATCTGTCGTTCATAAGATCCAATCTTTCGCTCACAAATCCAAATCTCCGGATTCCAAGAAACAAAAATCTGACAAGAAGTCTCAACGTAATTCTCAGGGAGATTCTCCTCCTACTCCTCCTCCGAAGCCAGCTTCTCGACCACCAACTCCTACTGACGTTACTTTTGAATCCTTTAACATCCATACTCGTAAAACTGAAGTTATTCCTCCTCAACATCGTGAGCATAGATCCACTAGTGCCTCACCTGAACCTCGTCCCGACACTGCTGACGACTATCAAAGCTCACCTGAAGACTTTCGTTCTCCTTCATACCAAGAGACTCCAATTGGAAAACCTGCTTCAGACGCTGAAGTAGAAAATCTTGCCAAATTATTCACCTACTGCGGCGTTACTCAACCAAAAGACTCCGCTCCAACTTCATCTTCTAAAACTGCCAAACGAGTTACATTTCAATCACCAATTTCAATCGAAAATCAACAAGACTTTCCTCCTTTACAAACGCCAACTACAGCTACTAATACTACCACAACCACTACCACTAATCCTACAACCACAACTTCACCAAGTAATCCTACAACCACAACTTCACCAAGTAATCCTACAACCACAACTTCACCAAGTAATCCTACAACCACAACTTCACCAAGTACTACCACTAATCCTACAACCACAACTTCACCTAGTACTACCACTAATACTACTACTGCAACTTCATCTCATACTACAACTACTGCTACTACTACTACCACGTTCTCTACTCACTCACCAATTATGGCGGCTCCTGTCACCTTTTTTGGCAATACGTTTCTTCCACCTCCTTATGACGGGAAAACACCCGCAGCTCATTTCTTACATCAATTGGACACCTTCGCTAGCTTACAAGGTCTAAAAGATGATGCCAAGATTAGCCTCTTAAAACTCCACCTCCGTGGTGCTGCCTTGGAAGCTTTTAAGACATGTTTTAAAGTACACAAGACAGTTGACCCTTCTGATCCCACTAAACACATATCTCCGTCTTACGCTAAGTTTGCTGCTTATCTACGTGACAGTTTCCCATCCAAGACTTCTAAACAAGAATATGAGCGTAAACTTCGTGAACGAAAACTTCGACCCGATGACACCTACGAATCTCTATACTATGATGTCCTACGACTATGCAGAAAGATGAATGACAAAATGGAAGATGCCGAAATAATCGAACGTCTAATTCATGCTCTTCCTGAAGACATCGCTCACGAATTACATTTCAACGTAAAACCAAAAACTACTCAAACGGTTTTGGACACCTTGACTGCACATTCCAAATGGGAATCGCTTCGAGGTGAATCTCCTCAAAGGCATTCTCAATCTGTAAAGACATTGACTCCAACCATTGACGTTGATACCTTAGAATCTACGATCACCCAGGTTATTGGAAAGATTGTTTGTGCCGGCCCACCAGATGGTAATACCTTCGAAGCTGAAGAGGTCTCTGCACTTGCTAAGCATGATCAGCAGCGACGCGGCCAGCAAGGCGGGTTTGCTAAACCCTTCGAAAATCGAAACTTTAACCCGAGGCCCAAATCCTACGTGCCCATTGTGAAACAATCATATGTTCCTGCTATCCAAGGACCTTCTACGTTTGCTCATCGTACTCATGATACTTCAAACTCCGCTCTACAACGTTTTGGCAGAAAGCCAAAATACTCTCCGTTAAAACTTCAAGGTCATGGTGGACCTCAATCATTTTGTTGGACGCACAAGCTTCCAATCCACTGCGAAAGGTGTGCGCGAGAACACTCGCATACGTATTTGAATTACAAGAGAAACCTACATGCTTCTCGTATGTCAGGTTCTGGAGTTCATGCATTAGAGGATGGTGCTAATCCTAATGGCGTGGACGATGTTGAGTTGTGCGACATCGTGTATGGTTTCGATGAAGAAGAAGTTTTGTTAATGCTCTCGGAAAACGGCACTCAGTAACTACAGTTGGCGAGGCAATAGTTACTGCTCCATTCCACAATCTCGTCATTACTATAGCCCAACTTGACAATAAACTTTATCACGTCCTCATTGATACTGGTGCTTCTATTTCCGTATTCCCTTGTGATTTACCCTTACCGCCTAATGTTCCAAAGCGCAATGGACCTTTAAAGGTTTCCGGCGTTACCTCATCGGCTATTTCCCGAGATTTTGTATTATTCCGTGTATCTTTTCCTACTGTTCCATTTGTGGATTTAAATTCAATCGTCAAATTCCATTTACTCCCTACTAAACGTCCTATTCTTGGAAATGATTTCCTACGACGTCATAGATTCCTTATAGATTTTGATCGACAGACTCTCATTCCCCGTAGTGTAGAACCCCTTAAGGAAGTTCCCTTTTATTTGCATGATGAAGATATTCCTGAACTCCATAATAAAATCACTCCCCATGAAGTTATCACCTGTGAAGGTGTCAGTGATGACTCTCCTCGGACTAATTTGAAAATGAAATTAATCATAGCTTATCCAGCCATTCTCAAGCCGAAAGGATACACTAAAATCAAATTTAGCATTCCCCTTGATTCGACTTACTTTGAACCATCTTTAAAATTGATGGATCGTCACAACATAATCTACCCTCCATTATTCATACCTCATAAGGGTGTAATCTATATCTACGTCTATAATCCCAATCCACATACCGTCCGGTTGCATAAAAATTCCTCACTAGGTTCCCTTAGTTATTGTACACCAGCCTTCTACGTTCATAATATTGATGAGGCACACGTTCAAGCTTTACATGAAGAACGTGCAGCGACGACTCGTGACCCACAATTTGATTCGACAGAAACCACTCGTTCTGTGGATGACTTTAACTTCGATATTAATCCTGATCTTACTGATCAACAAAGACAAGACATCATCAACGTCTTAGCTGATTACACAGACGTATTTGCTAAGGACGATTTCGATATTGGCAGCTATAAAGGCGAAGAAAAGATGCGCCTAGAAATCTCTGGTCCCCCAATTTGCAAAAATCCGTACCCCGTTTCTTTTGCAAAGCGACAGTTACTTAGAGAATATGTGGACAAGTTCCTCAAGATGGGTATAATTGAAGAAGCCACTTCAGAGTACGCTTCTCCAGTTCTGATGGTAAAGAAACGTGATTCAGATCCCAATAATCCGTCTTATCGCATCGTAATTGATTATCGAGCTGTCAACGCTCGCCTAAAAACTCAAGTTTGGCCTTGTCACAAAATCAGCGACGTGTTCGCCTCCTTACATGGCAAAACAATCTTCAGTAAAGCTGATATTTCCAATGCATTTTTTAATTTCTTTCTTGAAGAAGACAGTCGTCCTGCTACCTGCTTCGTTACACCTGACGGCTGCTACCAATTCAAACGTATGCCACAAGGACTAAAGAACTCTCCATTCTTTATCTGTCGTGTGTTACGCAAAATCTTTGCATCTCTTATCTTCAAATCCGTAGCTCTGTATATTGACGACTTATTGACCTTCTCTGATAACTTTGAGAAACATTTAGTTGACTTACGCGCTACTTTTGAAAAATTACGACTTAACGGTCTCAAACTCAAGGCTTCTAAGTGCTCCTTTGGTTATTCAAAACTACGTTTGCTCGGGCATATTATCAGCGATAAAGGCATCCACGTGGATGATGAAAAGGTTAAAGCGATGAAGGATATGCCAAGACCAAAGAACGTCCATGAAGTTAGAGTATTCTGCGGCTTAACGAATTACTACAAGCGATTCATTCCACTTTACGCCATCCTTGCCCGACCATTATTTCTTCTTATGAGGAAGAATTCTAAATTTGACTGGACTTCTCAATGTGAAACAGCATTTCAAACTCTTAAGGAGAAGCTTATCTGCGCTCCCATATTAGCTCCATTTAATGAGTCCTTACCAGTAAAGGTCAGCACTGACGCCAGCAACGTAGGAATTGGAGGAGTTTGTTATCAAACTGATCCAATCACTGGAGAAGATCACGTCATTGCGTATTGCTCTCGTGTCCTCACAGAGACTGAGCAAAAGTATCTCAGAGAAAGAAGGACTCGCTATCATTTATGCTGTCACAGACAAATTCTACGAGTATTGTCACGGTAGAAAGGTCACTGTTGTAACCGACCATCATGTTTTGTGCTCCCTTTTACTCCATAAACACTCCAAAAATCATCGAATTTCCCGTTGGAGCCTTCTGCTTCAATCATTCGATCTTGACATTGTCTATAAACGAGGTGATGCTCACAGCGATGCTGATTGCTTCTCTCGGCTCCCCATTCTCAGTCCTCCTGCTAAAGGTTATTCCAGTGTCTTTGCCTTATCTGACTGTACTACTGATCCTTCCGTTCCGCCAACAGACAAACCACCTGACTCGACTGCTTGTTCCGATGACACTCTGTTAGAGTCTGTACTCGGCGACTGGCGTAAAGACCAACCCGACTCTGCGGAACTTTCTAAAATGGATTATCGATTGCGACTCAGAACTCTCCAATTTCGTGATAAGTTTCTTTCCAAGGTGTTAGACAACCTTAGCCTTCCTAACCCAAGTAAATATTTTCGTAAGTTTGTTGTTATGAATGATCTACTTTACTACCTAGATCCTATTACTAAACTTAAACGTCTTTGTATTCCTACTTCCATGGTTATGGGTATCTTTAATTCCTTCCATCGTCACATTCTGGGCGGCCATATGGGCTTCGAAAGAACCTACGCGGCGATCAAGAACAAATATTACATTCACAAGTTGCAAAATTACCTCATTGAATACATTCGTAGTTGTCCCGACTGTGCTGCACGTCAGCCTTCTGCTGTACCAAAGCGTGGTCTTTTAAAGGCGGGAGAGATTCTCGCCCCTTTCCAAAAATGGGCAATTGATATTTGTGGCCCTCTAGTTGAAACTCCGGCAGGCAATCGGTATTTCATTGCTGCCATTGACACTTACACTAAATTTGTAGTTACTCAGCCCATAAAACAGGCTACCGCCCTTGTTCTTGCCAATTTTATTATTCGTCACATATTTTTAATGTTCGGCATTCCGGCCGAGATTCAGTTAGATAACTCCTCTATTAATCGTTCAGATTTATTAACTCGTGTGTTAAAGCTAGTTCATTGTACCCCAGTCTATATTGTCCCTTATCTCCACCGTTCAAACGGTATTGTTGAGAGAACGATCCGTTCCCTAGAGGAAACGCTCTCTAAACACATTCGTCCCGACCAACAAGATTGGGACATAATACTCCCTTTCAGTACCTTCTCCATCAATATCCACACTAGCGCAAGTAGCAAATTTTCCCCATACTTTGTGGTATTTGGAAAGTTTCCCACTTTGCCTGTTGACCTGTTATTGCAGCATTATAATCAAGATTTTACTATAGATCGTGCTCATTTAAAGGACATAATTGACAAAAATATATTGATTAGTCAGGAAAAATATGCGGAGAAATTCAATGAGCACAGGAAAGAAGTTGAGTTTAAAATTGGTAGTTTATGCTATTTGAAAAAGTACGTAGTTCCAAAAGGTTTATCTGCAAAATTACATCCCAAGTACATTGGGCCATTTAAGATTTTGAAACAATATGATAAGTTACATTATCAGGTTAGGGCACACGCTGTTCCTACCGCCAAGGCATTTAAAGTACATGTGGAAAGGATGAAAGCCTTTGGACCTCAACAACAACCTCTGGATACCATTGATGAGCACCCCTCTCCTTTACAAGGTAATCCCTCTCAAAGTCAATTCGATCCCCAGTTATTTTCTCCTTCAGATTCCACATCGTCATTACCTTCCAACCCAGCTCCTTCTATTCCTCTCACCTTAAAACGCCCTCGTGGACGTCCTCCAAAATATGGTCTTACGTCATTGCCACAACAACCTAGAGCATCCAAATCTCAAATACATAGCAACACGGCTATATCATCATCCCCATCATCCAGTCAGCAAACACCACCAACCATAGTTTCAAATAAGGATGTGCATCATGCACCTAATAATCCAACAACAGATCTGGATCAATCTGGTTTGCAATTTCTGCCCGCAACTCTCACGGGTCCAACAAGTTTACCCTACACAACTTCTCGGGGTAGAACAACCAAAAAGCCCACATCCTATTTTATGTGAAACTGGAATTATCATTGAACGAAATAGTATTTCGTTTTAAATGTCGGGAGATGTAAGCAAAGCAATTTGCACACCAACGTCACACCATATTATTGCATGTATTTGCAACAAGCAAAACTGCATGGCAACCACTTCATCATCATCCCCTTATCCAAAACCAGTTTTCCTTTAACCCACTCATCATCATCATCACCTAGACAGAACCGCAGCAGCCACGACCAAGCAGCAATGTCACCCCCTGCCTTACATCACACAAACACACACTAGCATAGTAACACACACACATAATAATATCTAAACTCTATCCCAATAAAATAAGCATGTATGATACACCTTTTATGTCTGTTCTTCGTTTACCTTCTACGAATAAACTTGTCTTTAGCATTCACTCTCGTTGCGCCTTTGTGTCTTATTATTTCATGGATCATCATTGCACATAGCTCATTAAAAACTCATGTTTCATTACTATGCTTTAGACGTTCAAAAAATGCATGCGATGTGAGTAGTTGAAAAATCCTAATTTTTTGCACACTACTACAGATATGCATAAATAGTAGCATATTTTGTTTCAAAAACTTTTATGCTTTCGACGTTCGAAAAATGAATGAGAGAAATTAAAGAATTGTGTTTTTAGAGCAAATAAAAATAAGTTTTACAGAAAATTTCGAAGCATGTAGATGTGCATGTTTAGATTCTATTTGGATATTTTTTTAGGTCTGCAGTAAAGCTAGTATAGTCTTATATTTAGTCTCAAAATTTTACGTTGTGTTTTTTAAACTAAAGGGCGTGTACTTGTTATGGAGACATTTTTGAGAATCTAATATCTCGGAACATTTAGGCTTTATTGAACTACAGTATTTTTTAACATTTAGTACAACTAATAGTTAACAATATTCACATAAACTAAGATTTATTGGTGCCTTTGTATCCAGTGCTGGAAAGTTCTTGTTCGGCTTATGCTACAACCCCATATCCCGATTTTTCCGATCAAGCTGCCACTTTAGTGGTGATATTTTTCCAAAAAATATTGAAACCTTGGGGTAAGCTGTGTGGATTTTGTAGATTGGACTATCCTGCCTCACATGAATCCCAAAAAGTTTCGACGGCTCTTACCAGTAGAATATTTGGAGCATGTTTTGATTTTGGACTAGATCTTAGAAAGTTATTTTTGTAAACAAATTGGGGTCTAGATTTTGCTCGCTGCTCCTGATCCTTGACTGATGGTTGGTACTTCCGGTTAAGTGCAGGCTTTGATGCCCAATTTCTGGGCTTTGATTTGACCTAGCGTTTGTGGACTAATGTTGAGTTTGTTGGCTGCAACACTAATTGAGGTGGAAGGCTTCTCGTCGAACAACCTTGAAGTCGTCTCCAAGCTTCCTAAGAAAGCCACCGTTACAATACGTCCTTCAGAGAACTTGCACTCTGGTGTTTTTGTAGCTTTATATCCCTGAATTATTTTGTATATACCTGTCAGGCGTTTACCTTCTTCTACAAAGTGGATAACGGTTTTAATCTTTGACCTATTAGCGAAATTTTCGAAGTAGGATATAACCCGTTTCGCAAACGCTTCATTCTCCCAGGATTTCATGACGATGCATTTATTTTGGAAAATCAGAAAATGCATCATGTAACCCCCGAAAGATGAGCTTTCGTATGATGCAGTAGACTTTTTATATGTTGCCTTCATTTGCATATTATCTTCATTTGCATGAATGTCTCCATAACAAGTACACACCCTTTAAAAGGATATAATGCACACGTTTGCAAGAAGAAATTATGAAATGCTAATTCTCGTTTATTGATATGGTGTGTTCCAAAATTATAAAATCACATATACATTTCCAAACGTTTGGACATCAAGTCAGTCTAAGGACATTGAATGACAAACCAATTATTCGAGTTTGTGCATGAGTTAACCCCTAATAAAATCCCAAAGTATCAAAAATGTTGGTCACTTGTTTTTCATAAAACGCAAAAGTTCAAAAATACCACAAAAAATGGACTATTCCGAAATTATAAAATCAAGCATTAGATCAGCGCATATTATTACGCAGTCAGTTCAAAGAAGCCAATTTCAACAATGTTGGTTTGAACCGACGCCGACAATGTTAATCCAAGAAAATGTTTTAAAAAAATATGAATTGGACAAAAATTTGCTGTGTTACGTAATATTTTTGTAGGACCAACCAGTGGTCGGCACGTGGAGGGCCCCTCCAGGAGGGGTACACTGTGTAACAAAATGTGGTCAATGAGGATGTATTATGCATAAAGTTCTACTCACTTTTAATCCGTAAACTAGTAAAGTCACTAATTGTTTCAAATTAGCCCCACATATGTCGCTATTACGATAAAACATGCAAATGTCCTTAATGTACCTAATGCCATATATTGAAACAGGAGCATATTTTGACATGGTACATTTACGTAACTTATACTTACCCATGCTTTTATACAACAGTGCCTTGGAATATACCTATGATTACAAATAAGCTGAAGAAACCCATTTTCTTATTAAATGCCATATAATAAGGTACTACAGAAGCCTGTTTTTCAACAGGATCCCAAATTAATGGAAGGTTTGCAAAAGTGTTTCCAAATATAAAGACTCTTTCAAATGTATCGAAACTTCGGGAAGCCACTTTTGTATCAAAATTTGATTGACATATTCACAACAAATAACACACAAGTTCCGGTAAGCAAATGGCAATTTTCTTTATTAATTAAAATTGAACTACAGATTTTTAAAGCACTATTGGAACGACCAACACACTTTCAACAAATATTAGAAGGTGAGCTTTAATACTCATTCCAGTAACTTTCGAAACTGTGGTAACAATATCTCCTCATTATCTATAGCAAGCACAGCTTTGCATTCCAAGTCACACCGCAACACATGCCACATCATTCTTGTGGATTTAGGTTTTACCGTAGTCGTATATATGAATCACTGCATCAACGATGAATCGATCGATTTTCAGTTTTGTTTCGTATTTACTCATACTGTTTTCAGGTCACTGGATTGTTCAGGGTTGCTTTTCCCAAACGTCACACCGGAGGAAAAAATCAATATTCTTTAGGGCCAAACGAACAGTTAAGAACTGTGTATAGAAAAGACGTTTACATTGAGCATTTTTTTCAGAAATCAGAATTTTTTTTCTCGACCATCTCAGAATCGACTCAAATTCTGGTAACTGATGACATTGCACCCTTTATTAAACATTTCATAAAGAACATTTCAAGAAAGTTTCAAAAATTCGAAAAAACAAGAAAAATGTTTAAAATTTGCATATGGTCAGCTGACAAACCATAACTTTTTTGTGTTTTATTTTTTCGTAGCCAAACTTTGCAGATGTTTAGGTAACTAAACAACTTATTATCGTGCAAAATATGAGTTTCCGTGGACTTCCGGTTTCTAATTGGCATACACTTTTTTGCAAAATTGCAAATATTTTTGCAACAAAAATATTAATTAGTGTCATTTAAACGAAGCATTTTAGAAATGTGTTGTCTATACCAACTGCCCTATACAATAGGCTAGCTTTTGCAAAAAACCGCTTTTCAAAATCTTGCTTCGTTGAAAAGTTATGCCGCGCCGCGACTTAAAAATCACTCAAAAGCCGTGCTTAAATTTCGTGAAATTTCCAGAAAATTTCTAAAATTTCATATTTTTGAGTTTATTATGCAGGCTAGTTCTATTAAAGCCCATTGGTGAAGAAATTAACGGTTTTTGTTGTTTTAATAAAAAGTTATAGCAATTTGAAATTTTACGTCTGTGGGATTCCTTGTACTACTACCTTCAAACTTCAAATTGCTATAACTTTTTACTAAAACAACAAAAACCGTTAATTTCTTCACCAGTGGGCTTTAATAGAACTAGCCTGCATAATAAACTCAAAAACTTGAAATTTTAGAAATTTTCTCGAAATTTCACCAAATTTAAGCACGGCTTTTGAGTGATTTTTAAGTCGCGGCGCGGCATAACTTTTCAACGAAGCAAGATTTTGAAAAGCGGTTTTTTGCAAAAGCTAGCCTATTGTATAGGGCAGTTGGTATAGACAACACATTTCTAAAATGCTTCGTTTAAATGACACTAATTAATATTTTTGTTGCAAAAATATTTGCAATTTTGCAAAAAAGTGTATGCCAATTAGAAACCGGAAGTCCTCGGAAACTCATATTTTGCACGATAATAAGTTGTTTAGTTACCTAAACATCTGCAAAGTTTGGCTACGAAAAAATAAAACACAAAAAAGTTATGGTTTGTCAGCTGACCATATGCAAATTTTAAACATTTTTCTTGTTTTTTTCAAATTTTTGAAACTTTCTTGAAATGTTCTTTATGAAATGCTTAATAAAAGGTGCAATGTCATCAGTTATCAGAATTTGAGTCGATTCTGAGATGGTCGAGAAAAAAAATTCTGATTTCTGAAAAAATGCTCATTGCGTTGTGAACTGATGCACAAATGAACGAGGTTAGGTAGCCGTATTCTTTATGGGTGTATGAAGAGCAGCATAATACAATACCAAGCTGGATAATTACGTAAAATGTAAAACTGTGTTACATGTCATATTGGAATGAACTCATTTTGATGTTAGGAAATAAGTGTACCTGCTATGGATACCCTGGTCTAGAACTGGGAGCAAATCAATAAAACAAGCACAATTTTTGTTTCAACTGGACTAACAAGCTTCTTCTATATGTTAGGGTGTTCACCGTGTCCTTAATATATCCAGAGTAGAATCGTTTTCTCTAAATTTGTTTAATTTTGGCTAGCTCTTTTATACATATTTTTATTATGCTGCTAATTTCCGGAACAACACATAAAACCTTTTCCAAAGAAATAGCCAGCATCCTCAAAATGCAAAAATGCTACATAAAGTTTACTACATGTAGTACATTCCTGACTAAGTGGAAACAGTTTGCAATTTCCATATTTGTATTCTGTATTCCTGCCTTGCAATTTAACAAAAAACTGCACACGTATGTGAAGCAACAGCAACAGAAAGATGCCAACTTAAAAATGGAGAAGTATAAGGTTTTTCCGATGGCTGGTTAATGCCGAGCCGGCATTAACGGCATTGGTTATAACGATACTACTGAGACTGCCTTGTTCCCAGTTCAATCCTCGGTGATCGGCATAAATTAAACGAATTGTTGTTTGGTAAAAAAGTACAATTCAGCCAGCGTTATAACCCAGGACGGTGTGCAGGTGGCGTATAACAAACAAACAAACAAGCAGTAATGATATTAGACAACGTATACCCAACCCAACCGTAGTAAAAAGGGCAAAACAGATAGTGTTAAAATATAAGTATATTGTCATACGGCAAACGTAATGTTGTGTATTATGTAGAATTTATGATTAGAATGTTACATGCTATGTATAAAATGATTCATCAATCGCGTAAGCACGTTCCAGGTAATATGACACTGGTATTATTGCTGGTCACTGAACAGGCCAGCACACATTATTATTAATACTGTACTATGTTAAGTGGCGTATATAAAGAGACAAAATAAACTCATCTCGAATAAATTGTCTAAAACAATTCAAAGGATAGAGTACGTCATTGTTTATATTTTACATTTTACGTTTTTATCACGCGATTGTGTTACAAATATTACAATTAAAGTTTAGTAAAATAGTTTCTAAAATTGCTTTTCGGACGGAAAAAGTACTGGCTTTCCTTGAAGGCAAGAAAATGCAAATAGACACAATTGAAATGATTCTAAAATATGTTAGCCCTTTTGATATGCATTTTATACAAAGAATATTATGCTTATTTTGACCTTCTGAAACTCGAATAAAATTCCCTTTCTGATCTTGTTGCCGACTTGTGTTGGCATACATTTGAACAAGAAAAAAGTCAAGTTTCAACCAGTGCGTGTTGCTGTAACAAATCCTTATTCATTTATTGACTAGTCTATTATCGCCATATTACTAAAACTGTTTGCTGTCAAGCAAGCGTGGGTCTTTACTAGAGTTGAAATATGATTTCTTTTACACTTCAACGGTTTCATATTTTAACTCCAAAAATTGAATTTTACAAAAGTATAAACGCAAGTGTTCAAAATCAGTAAACTGTGCTCAAAATCCTATTTAACTTTCAATTTGTACTTTTTGTATTTCAACTCATTGTATTTCAACTCTAGTACAAACCTACACTAACACGACGAATATTCCGTTGCAAGCTATTATACTGAACAGCAATTTTGCGTTCTAAAAATACCTTTTATGTGTTTTATGTAAAAAAGCAGTTGTTGTAGAAGTGAATTGATGAAGCAGTTACACTACATATACGGCAAAAATTTTGAATGCACAGGCTTCACGAAGGCAAAAAAAGATTAAAATTTATTACCTAATTGCAACACACTTATTCAGATTAAGCACTTTGTATGGTACAGATCCCTGTACGAACCTATAAATTTTGACTAAGCATTCCCCAATTTTCAACATTAAGTGTACTCAGATTGAAACAAAGCCGTAATTATAACGTTTGTTATTTGGCTATTTTACTTATTTCCGGTTTTTATTATACTATAAATGTGTTGTGTTTTTCTACAGGTTATCTTTACTTGTTTCAAATAGCTCACGCGAAATGGGTCATTGATTTTCTCTGCGCTGTTGAAAAATGCATTTCTATGAAAACACAGTAGCTCCTAATACAGTAAGCGTGTGTGTCTAAATATACCATCAATTACTAAGTAAGTTTGTATTTCACGTCGTCTTTTATAGGAGAAACACTATTCATGCATAATATGCATAAGACATGTAGTTAAAATTATAAGGCTGTGGATTTACCTATGAACCTTTCACCATACCAAAGCTGTTCAATTTTTTCTTCGCTGGCTCATCGCTTGGTTCATAGTCTACATGTTAAGCTGTAAGCTTTGAAGTCACTTCTTCAGTATTTTCTATATTATATTTGTTTAGCTACAAGTTTTGCCATATAAAGAAAGTCACTGGGATGCTAAAACACAATTGAATGAATTAAAGAAGATGTTTGTGACCTGAAATCCATAGAAATCCATGCAAGACGAAATTAAATTAAATTTTAATTCGGCCTTCAGTTTAAAATATCGAACGTTCTTTATTGGATATTTAAAATTGAACGTTTTTCCCTAAACTATATAATGCGAACAAATGCGATGTCAAGCTTTCACCCAAATATTTTACCTCAAACAACCATTAAAAAATGAGAATTCTTTGGTATAATAAAGGCATCGCTGGATGCATATAACAAGATAATTATGAGTCATAATTTATGACATTAACGATGTCTTTGCGAGGAGCAATTTCTATTTGTTCCTTAGGTTGATATATCGAAGATTGTGTACATGCAAATTCTAATACTTGAATAAAATAATTTTGGTTGTGAATTGAAAGATCGGACGATTTCTATTTACTGGTCGCACTAGATTATATTTCTAACAAAAAAATTTAAATGTGATTTTGAGGAGCTTTAGTAACATCTGTGCCAAAAAAGAGCAACCCAGTGAGCTGCCTAATTAACCAAAATAGTCAACAAGGAAAACCAAAATCGATCGTTACCTTCTAAAGAAGAATATTGATTTTCTTCGATGGCATACTGCTCTGCTAGTGGATGCATTTTTATGTGTTGGTCGTATAAAGGAAACAGTCACGCATACATAAATCACGAAAGAGTAAAGTGATAAAGTTAGTGAAATGAGTTAGTGGGTTGCAACTTTAAATCGTAAGACACAAACACAAAAAACACTACGCCGTCAAGAAATCGATATACGCGTCACGTATTCAGTTTTGTGTGTCAATTTTGCATTTTTTGTTGCTTTCTTCGTGACTTTACATTAACATGCATTAACATATACTAAAACTTCGACATTTATGGTACAAGATAGGATCGTCGCGGTTTCGGTTATTTCGGTTAACCGGCGGTTTTGGTTCGGTTTTTAATTCGGTTACGGTTTCGGTTTCGGTTCGGTTACATTTAAAAACCGAACACTGAAAAACCGCCGGTTTCGGTTATGGTTCGGTTTCCTTCAATAAACTACTTTATGAAAATTGATGTGCCGTGCACCGTATGTGTACGTGCAGGCTCACAATAGTTGTTTACAACCAGCTTCTCTACCTCGTTGCTCGAGCTCATCTACCGTGGCTTAACCGCTTGCGTGTTGAACTCTGGGCTTGAGGTCGCGGGATCGATTCCCACACTGGACACAACTTTTTGCATGAAGTTTTTTGGCTTATCATTTAGTAAATTGGCTTAGTACCCTTTCTGCGTTTTAATAAGTTAAATGTTATTTTTATTATTATTTATAAACAAGAAATTCATGCTCCAAGTTTGGATAGAGTCGGCGTACATGAAAGATAATATAGGAACTGATGACTAAGGTAACCGAAACCGAATTTCGGTTCGGTTACGGTTTTTAACCGAAACCGTAACCGTGGCAATACTAGTACAAGAAACCTGAGGCAAAGGCGTGTAAATACAAGCAGCAGCAGGTTATGCAAGCTTGATTACTGTAATTGCTTTTTGACAAGATTTTATGGCGATATCCTGTTGTAGTTTAACTTGATGGCAATGTTTCAGCTAGATCTTCGTACTCGGAGTGTGCATTTTACAATTCTACATGTAACTCTTCTCGTTGCCAAAAAATATATAACTGGCAGGGCACGTGTGGTAATGAGGACTTGCAAAAAAAATCTATCAAATGTTTCTTGTATTTAAATTTACCCTGAAGAATAACTGGGGTTCAAACTTTGAAATATCTGTTATAATTGTTTTTTGATTTGACGGATCTTTAGACGTGTGAGGCGAATCGCGAGGTGCCACACGAATGACTGGCACTTCAGTGTTGTAATGACCTTCGGGTAGATTCTTGTAGACAACAGTGTTGTCACAATACCGTATTTGGGATGATGCAGTGGTGGCGGAAGTTGGGGTAAATTCATTTGACCATGAAATGTGAGGTTACCGTACATTCGTTAGCCGAATTATCAGCTTGCTAAATATCTAGACATGATTGAGGTATATCAGCTAGTTCTTTAGCTAATCATGTTAATGGAGGTTCACAATAACCTAGATATTGCTTAGACCCAAGAACAGCTTTGTCTAAATAAACTGATGAGACCAGTTAATTTTGTGCCTTTTGTAAAAGGAAAGGGTTGATACGACTTGTTTTAAGCTCTTCAAATTTAATCAAACTTATGAAACTTATAATGTTATTTATGTACTAAGCCATCAAAAAACGGGAGCAGGCTTCATGTGCAATGGACACATCCGGCAGCTCAGCTCTATGGGAGAAATGAGAGATACAAGAAGACAAGACGCAGAATTAAAATTTCGGATATATGGAGCTTGGCTTTCCTAAGAGCATAGCACCCGTTCCAATGTAGAAGTTGCTTTTTTGAATACTCGCTTGTTTCTTAATATCTTTAAAAATTTTCCTTGATGACATTATTTTTGCCTGACAATTAACTATCTAATACAATGAAACCAATTTAAATGCAATCCTTGTGGATAACAACTATATTTGTTGTTGTTATATTTTCTCGACACCTAAATTTTTATAATCTTCAAATTTTTAGTATGATTTTTCCACGCTTAACTCACATCTTCTGAAACTTGTTGTACAGTATCAACGCAACAGGTAATCTTAGACCTGTTGCGTTGATACTGCACTACAAGTTTCGGATAAATCTGTGCGACCGATTTAGAGATACACTAGATTGGTGCTTCATTTATTGGACAGAGTGTATCTGACTTGTAGTTACAGTATTTACTCAAAATTCTAAAGGTATTAAACTTATGTAGTTGTGTCAAATTCGGCATTTCTTTTTATGTTTTTGGTTTACAAATCAATGCATAGATGGCAACATGTGATACCATTGGAAGGTAATAGGGTACTTGGAATTCTCGATATTACTGACATTGTCAGAAAATGTAACTATACTACGTAATTAGTGACGACCTGTGATTGATTACACAATGTTTCATCGGATTTTGTTTACATGGAACGTTCTTAAGACAACGATCCTGATATTTTATTGAAAATTTTGCTAATTTTCTTATAATGTAATAAAAATCTAATTTGTTTTGTTAATGCCATCATTTGGTATAAATATGCTACTTTTACAATTGGCATATTAACCGTTTAGAACCAATGCAGTATAATCGGCTATGTATTTACAACTTCCTAAATATACTAACACTAATCTTGCAACATATTTTGTATGAGTCCTATTTATTTATGTACAATGTAAGCACATCTTTAAATGCCGTAGCCAACCATCAAATTTTTATTGGTTTGCTTGTTACCCCGTTCCAATTTTTGGTGAATGTCCGTCCGTCACTTTAAGGTGAATGTTTATAATAATTTTGGATTAAAGCCATTTAAAATAGTGATCATGTCGTCGTCTTAAAGTGAAATTGAAATTATATAAATACCCGTGCCACACAAACCACAATACACCTGAAGGATTTCAGGCTTAACTTTATGCAAAGTCATTTAAGTAATCAAGCAGTAAAAAGAAAACTCGATGCTCCTTATCACTTTCTCGCTACAACATTTCTCACAATCAACCCAACGCATATATAACCATATATCACCCATGTAACTTCTCGATATATGTATATCTCCTATAGCCAACCAACCCATACTCATATACCATGTAACCTATCACTATATGCTTCTCCTTTTCTCGCTAAGAACACAACGCCTACATTCTCATGAGTCATAATATAACCTCTCGTTATAGGTATAGCCAAACTTTACACAGTACACAGCTCACAAATATGTACCCATATAATGTCTCGGTATATACCCAACCCTTATATGCAATGCAAGTGTTATGGTCTGCAAAATGAGAAAAATGCATGTGTTGTTGTTTGAAAAAAGTGACGCTGGTGACCAGTTTGGAAAAGAGAACCCTCGTTGTTGATGAAGACTAGTCTGAGAAATAAAGGCAATTAATGAATGTCAGAAACGAGGAAAATGTTGCTTACAGTGATAATGATGATATGTTGAGCATGTGGACAATCACCAAACCAATAACAAGAGCTGAGACGCAGGTTAAGAAATCGCTTTTAGGCTATCTAAATGCATATAGTCTGACGTTGCAATAAAAATAGTGCACAAAATGGATACATAACATTTAGGTGTATGGAAGTAAATGAAAACTCATGAAACATTAAGAAACTAGATGTAGTTTAAAAGTATGAATCATTGTATGCAACAAAGATTTGAATACATGAAAAATTTTGAATCCAAATGTAACTTAAATTTATGAATTGTAGATTAATAAAAAATCAGAAAACGCAAATAACATTTTGAAATTTTTGTAATGAACAGAGTACATTTTACTACTAAAATCAACCATACACTAAATACATATTGTAATATCTCTCTAAATCCACACAAAAACGCTACTACATAGGAGACAACGGACACTTCCTCATTAGCCTACACATTTAAAGAAAAAACGCTTCCAACTGTTCACGTAATCCATCATAATTATTACTTTGTGAGACTGATGAATCTTACTAAGTGCTAATTACCAAACAATAAAGCAGTTTCAACAAACATTTTCACACAAACAGTTACATTTTCAGTCTTTGTATTTCTAACTTTTAACAAAAAAAAACTTGTATACTAACCCGAGAATTAAGTCCAATAAATTTTTTACATTGAATTGATACGATTGCAAAATTTTCAAAACATGGCCAATCAATATACTGTGATCAAACCAAAGTTATACGTTGTTGAAAGTTCCCAAAAACCAATGGTCTTTAAGCTGTACAATCCATGTTACTAACATTTTATGCCTTGAGAGGTGCATAAGGTTTCACTAGCAGCAGCAAAACTTCCCGCAATCCCGGATTTCGTCACAAATGGCACCAAAAAACCACATTTGATTAATAGGTAGTTGTAGCTTTAATCCGCAAGCCTCTGCATATTTTATAAGGGTGGTCACCCACGCATCAAAATGCAGATAACCCTTTGTTCTATCCTCAGATATTAAGAGAAGGCTTTCTGTAAAGTCAATTAAATAAACAAAATACAACAAAAAATTCTTGGTCAGCAGAAACTGTGGAGTCACGTTGCTAAAATTATTAGCCAGAATTTTTGCAAACTCAAGCGCAAGGCTTTTGTAGCGATCACACTTCTTTTCATTGACCACAATCTCTGAAAGATAGTCCTCAAAAAACACAAAAAATGACTCTGGAATTTTAGAGGATGCCATGGTTTAGTTGACAATCTCGTAGCTCTCCAAAAATTACCGGAACAATTGAAGTTCATTAGAAAAGTAGAGATCCAGTTTTGACAAGGTTTAGTGGCACCAAAATATTTAGTTTAGAAAACCGTTGACTGGATTTTTGAAAATAGTTATTTGAATATTCGTCACTGTGTTCAATTCCACGAATTAACTGATAATATAGTGAATCTACATGTTTGAAAAATTCAATCGATATAACATGTTGCTACAGACAAGACCAGACAAAAAGAAGTTAACCCACCACCCACCAAACAAGGTAAACGCTGTTTACGTTGATGATTACGATATGTTGAGCACGTGGACAATTTACCGAATCAATACCAAGAGCTGAGACGAAGGTTACGTAATCGCTTTCAGCCTATCCATATGTATAGTGCACACACAATGCTAGCTATGTATGCATAACATTTAGGTGTATGGAAGTAAATGAAAACTCATGAAAAATTATGAAACAAGATGCAGTTTAAAAGTATGAATCATAGTATGCAACAAAGATTTGAACACATGAAAAATTATAAATCCAATTGTAACCTAAAATTATGAATTGTAGATTAATAAAAAATCAGAAAAACAAAATTAACATTTTGAAATACTTGTAATGAACAGAGTACTACTAAAATCAATCGTACAATAAATACAGATTGTAATATCTATCTAACCACCACCCACCAAACAAGACTTCGTCACGGCAACTACAAATCAATGCGTAAAGGACCTTATTCAAGTTCTCACTACACTGGGCCCCTGCCTTAACTTTTGAACCACAAGCAGAATGGTTACAGTTTATAGCTCAGTCGAAACAACAACTCAAGTACAATTACGGCACAGTCCAGTTATGTCCCGATTCCCTTGCGCATGGTCCGATTTGTGCAAAAATATTTTGCTAAAATCCAGTTCAATAAGCTTTACCATGCTATATGAAAAACTCGTATCCTCGTAACCACAAACAGGATGGTTACAGTTAATAGCTCATTTAAAAGAGCAACTTAAGTACTATTATGCCACTGTCCAGTTATGTCCCAATTCAATTGCGCATGGTCCGATTTTTGCAAAAATGTTTTGCAAAAATCCACTTTCATAAAACATAGTAATGTCAATTGTGGGGTTTAGACACAATATTCGACTGCGTAGGGCCCCCAACTTTGCCCCAGAAAAATTCCAGAAAGTTCGGATCACAGGATACCCCCAAAAACCAAAAAAACTAAAAAATCCCCCAAAATCCCCAAAGTTTTTTATGCTGCTTTTGCTCTCCTTCTCTGCTTGCTCCGCTTTGCCCACTGCTTCTACTTAACCAAAAATGCCTTTTATGCTGCCAAATTGTCAAATCAATGCAGGAAGGACTTCGGAAATGTTAAGATTTACGAAAACACAGAGAGAAAAATTTTATACAACTTTTTTAGCAATTTACAGAGTTCTGTAGCGCATGAGTGCTTCAGAGAGAGTCTAAAAAGAGAGTGTTGGCTTTGCAGCCAGTTTACAATAGGTAAAGGACGCTTTCGTCCCAAAAAATGATAAGTAAATTTAGAGTTGATGAGTTGGGCTCCAGGAGTCTTCTTCACTTTTTCCTTATGGCAAATGCCACACAGCAGACTAATTGTGTGACCTTGACTGCTGTGAGGACAGGAACCCTAAACTCTGAGCCATTCGGCTTCACAAAAACTAAGCTCGTACGAGCAAAAAGGAAAGGAAAAAGTTTAACAAACTTGTTGGCTCGTAGAGCCCAAAAAACGAACATGATAAGGACAATTAGGCAAATTGGTCGAATCCTGACATCAATATTGAAGTGGATTTTTACAAGAATCTGACCATGCGCAAGCAAGTCTGACCATAACGAGATTGCGCAATTATAGTGCTTGAGTTGCTCTTTCGAATGAGCTATTATTAATAACAAGTTTGCTTGTGGTTAGGAAGATAAGACGTTTTCATATATCATGGTAATTTTTATTGAAGTGTATTTTTGCAAAATAGTTTTGCAAAAATCGGACCATGCGCAAGTGAATCGGGACATACCTGCACTGCGGCATAATAGTACTTCAGTTGCTCTTTTGAATGAGCTATAAATTGTAACCATTCCGCTTTAGATTGAAAAGTTAAGGCAGGGGCCCATTGTAGTGAGAACTTGAATATGGCCCTTTGAAGTTTACTAAGTTAGTATTCCGGTGAAAGAACACAGACTAAAGATTACTCACTCACTCACTTGATCGTTCACTGTACATGATAACTGAAGTTCACTGAAGAACATTGTAAATTGGTTTGGGTAGACAAACATAGCCGTATTCCTTTAGAAAAATTTAATCAACAAAGAGTTTTTTAGTACACGTAGTGGAAGCATTTTAATTAACTGCAAAACTTAGAACAGGTTTTTTAAAAACAGCAAAAAGTGTCAATTGCGTAGTGCCTTAATATAAAGTTACTTGTACAAATTTCTGTGAAGAAATAGTTTTGATAATGTTGGTAAGAAAGCAGCAAGTGTGTTTGCGGCTTACCTATTTTATCTGTCTGTATGAATAATGAAAATGTTTGGAAGGTCTTTGGCACCAGCGTCTGAAAACATTTTTCTGAAAATGATTTGAATAATTATTTTTTGGATACTTAAAATGCGCTCTGTACTTAAGAAGTGTTTTTCTCCATATATATACTGTGCATTGATTGCATTGTCTGCTTGCTTGTGAAAATTTGCATTTAAGCAAGGACAGCTCTTTGTGGAAGAAATGTGGACAGTTGCCTTTCAGGAAAAGTGTTGCCGTATTTGTCAGAACAATGGATATTTGGCATAACAGTGGTAGCTTGCTGTTTGCTATTTTCTAAAACGCACAGAGAAGAGACAAGATAAGAGGATATTTCATATGTTGCCATACAGCAAAAATGCCTGAAATGTATAAAATGGATTGCTTTTGGTTTGTGCTCGTTATGGCATTCTGTGCCATAGAGAGGAAAATGAGTGATAATTGGTGTTGCCTACATCATTAAGGTAGTCAAGAGGGTTGAAAGAGTAAAACGCTGTGGCTTCGTGTGTTCGTTTTGTGGGGTGAGACGGATACGTGTAGAGTAACCGAGTTTGGAGTTCAGATTGAGTGTACTGTTTTTACTCGTTTTAAATGAAAGGGGAACAAAGTAAGCCAAAGCATTTTATGAAAATGATTGAATGATGAGGAAATCGATGTGTTTTTCAGCTAGAGTTTATTTTAGTGTGACGAATGATATTTGCATTAAATGTACGAAAGAATAAAGGCAATGATTTCAAAACATTGGAATTATTCCAACATTTATTGTTAGCCTTACACTTTATTAGAAATTGCATTATGCTTCAATGTGTCTGAAACAAATCCTGACATTTTTAGCATTTTATGCATGACAATGTAGTAAATTTTCCATAGAAAATACAATCCCTTAAAAGATTCAACTTGAAAGCATTTGAAAATATTGAGATATAACAATAAAACACACAGATAACAAATACAACTGGAGTAAATCTGTGCTGTGAACTGAAGCTAGAGCTTGCGTATCTGACTGAAGACGTAATAACGTATTAGAAGTGTAGGCAATGCCAACTGCCAACAAAAAACTAAGTCAGCATATTCGTACTATATTGACTTGTCCGTATATTTGTAGGTGTAAAAATGGAAATATAAGTGAAATGTAAATCTCGAAATAAGCAAATACAAGTAGAGGACAAAATGTGTGATATTAAGAATATCAAAATATCAAAAAACCAATTGTCCTGTTAAATTTAGCTGCTATTTTTAACTTTCTGCTACCAATTCCAACCGGAGTAGGAACTATATATTAAACACGTTGGCTTTCGGAATACCAAAACCCTTTAAAGCTTAGGTTGGCAATGGTAGAGGAAAGTTAACAATTGCAGTTAACAGAGCAATTCTAAAAATAATTTTGATTTTTTAAATGTTGCAGGTACTTTGGTAATGTTTGTTTGTGGATGGCGAAATTTAGAATTGATTGTAATCGCAATAATACAGCGCCAAGTAGTCAAACCTGATTAAACTTAAAATGTAATATTTCAAAACGTCCAATAAAGCACAAATAATCCCGGTTTTCTTAATTTGGAAATATGCCTTGGCTGTTGGGATTTGGCGTAATTTCTCTCCAAAACATCCGTTGTAAGTCAAAGAGAGTCCGTTCAAAGAACGTTCGACTAAATTTCCAGATGATTATCCTTAAAAAAGTTTGAATTGGAAAACCAGAAATCATTAGCTGAAACACATATCAATTTCCTCATCATTCAATCGTTTTCATAAAATGCATTGGCTTACTTTGTTCCCCTTTCATTTTAACCGCTTACAAAAACAGTACACTGAAACTGAACTCCAAACTTCAATACTCTACATGTATCCACATGTATCCTCACCACACAAAACCAGCACACGAAGCCACAGCGTTATACTCTTTACTGCCTTCATGCTGTTGGCAACACAAATTATCACTTATGTTTTTCTCTACGGCACACAATGAAATAACGTGCTCCAACCCAAAGCAATCCATTTTTTACATTTCAGGCATTTTTGCTGTGAGTCAGAGCCTGTGACATACTCATATGAAATACACATATTCATATGAACATCTGAAATATCTACTTACCTACTCTCATCTCTGTGGGTTTTAGAAAATACCAAATACCACTGTTATACCAAATATCATTGGTTCTGAAAAATACGGCAACACTTTTCCTGAAAGCCAACTGTTTACACTTCTTCCACAAAGAGCTCGTATTGCTTGTATGCAAATTTGCACAAACAAGCAGACTATACGACCACATCACAGTGTAAGAATGAAGAACCAACTTCTTACGTACAAGTGCGCATTTTTGCAAGTATCCAAAAAAAATAATTATTCAAAGGATTCACATAAAACAGTTTCTAAATGCTGGCAGAAAAGCCCTTCTGAACATTTTCATTATGCATTCAGATAAAACAGGCATGCAGCAAACACACTTACGAATATTTTGAAAACTATTTCTTCACAGAACTTTGTACAAGCAAATTTATATTAATGCACTACGCATTTGACACTTTTCCTTTCTTAAAACCTGTTATAATGTTTGAAGTGAATGAAAATTTTTCCACGACGTGTACTAGAAAACTTTTGGTTGATCTTTCAAATCTTTTTAAAGGAATATGGCCTGTCTGTTTGTCTGCCCGAACTAATTTCCAATGATTTTCTTCATGCAGCAATATCAGTCAAGCAGATGTTTTCTTCTTGAAAGTTTGATTGGTTGATAACTTGATAGGAAGAGTTTTTGCAATTTACGAAATTCTGATCGTTTTATAAATATCCTTAAAACGAAAATATCCTGTTTGATTCTCTTGAAAAATTTGGATTCTACAGCATGCCGACGAGAGACGTATTTCATATTGTTGATCACGTATAGCTGTATGTCACTCTACAATAAATTTCTTTCTGATTGAAATGGTTTCTGATGAACTTTGGCGCTTGTCAATAGACAAGATTTCAGTTAACGATTTTGAATAGACTTGACCTGGTCACAGTTACAAAGATTATTTACTTTTGTACCTCTAAACTGATCATTTTTACTGCTTTTCCTCAATGAGGGCTTTGCTAAAACTCACATATCAATTTGTTGTTATTATTCTTGTACATGCATTGAGAAAACTTGCTTTATCAAAATCTGTTGTTTCTTTACTAGATTTTGAATTCAAACAAAACCTGGTGCAAAACAAAATTTGGTTTTGTGAAGTTTAAATATTACAATAAAATAATTGCTACAAGTATGCACTCACACGTTTCGTACATCACAATTGCCAAGTTTATTTTGCTGTTGTATATATGCTAGCACCAATGTATGACTATCTTTATTTTTCTCTAAGGCACTAAAGTTGCTAAAATATGCTCTTGGGTGCTTTGGGGGGGGGGTTGAGGAAACTTTGGGGGTGAGGGTGTTTTGGGGGGTGGGGGTGCGTAGGCGGTGGGGGTAGCCTAGAGGTGAACATTAGTAACTCCCCAAGAAAAATATTATATTCCACGTGCACAGTTTACAGCTTTTAGTTATCATTCGGTGAACATATCTATTTTCGAGATTCCAACATGAAGAAACTCTGTTGTCCAGTACAAATGTTGGCGTGGCAACATGCATATTTGCGTGTAAACAAACCTTATCGTCATTTTTGTAAAATTTCTACTGCGGCAGCAAACCTAAAAACCAGAGTATTATTTTAGTTTGAAGTACCCTATTTGAATATGTATTGCAAATTACTTCATTGTATACAGGCTGCATTTCGGTAGTCCGTGAGAATGCGTGTTTCTTGGTAAATGCTAAACAGATTCCCGGAAATTTTCTTGAAACTTGTTTTAGTAAGAGAATATAATCTGTGACACATGATTTTAGGTACATTTTTGATCAAACGCAAACTAACATATCTGTGGCCGTTTATTAAAACTTGAATTCAAAGGCCCTTAAACGACAGACATAAAGGTTTATGTTCTGAAATTATGATGCTGTACGAAATATACGATTTGAGTGGTTTTTATATCCTCATGCACAAAGGATGACAAAAAACGAAAAGCTTCTCGATGTGCCGCTCCGTATATCGCTTTTATGACGACATCAAACACACTAGCGCTTTTCTAGAAAGGGTAGAACCATGGGTGGGTATCAACAAGTGTTAGAATTGCAAAGCGAGTTCAGAGATAGACATGTGCTACTGTTTGTATTGGAGCTAATCTTGTATACCGTAAAAATTGTAGACTTACGCAAATATTCATGGTAAGCTAACAACTAACTAACAACAACACTAACAACGCTTGCTGCTAAAAACGCATAAAGTGCAACTAGTTTCCATTTGCTTTATTGAAAATTTAGCCAGTTTTGGAGCTCATTGAGACTTGGTTAAAAAATATTATAGACTCACGAAAAATATTGATTCATATGCTTAAATGCAGAAGATGCAAGCCAACTATAATAAAATGCTTCGTCTATTTTTCTCACTTTACCCCAAAATCTTGAGCATTAATTTTAATGACTAAAGCCAGATCTCACAACTTACATACTAAATTTTCAAACACTTGGTTTTACAATTTTCGTGTAATCTTAGGAAAGTATTTGTCGTTTTGTTTAATTCATGTAAACCACGGTAGATTTAAGATTGACTTCAATTAATTTGTTAGCCTAAGGTGAAAACTTTCTTTAATTTGCACCAAAAGGTAGATGTTAAGTCTAGATTGTCTATTACATAAAAAACCTGAACTAATATGCTCTTTAAGTTTAAATTATTTTGAAAATAGTAACACATATTAAAGAAGTTTTTGTTTAAAAAAATGGACAATTTGGCACCCCGCAGCTCAAACCGTCTACACTCCTTTGGTTCGGATCAATATTTTGATTTCGTTGACTATTTTTGTGGGGTAAAATATCTGTTATTGTAAAACATGTTTCCCCAAGGGGAGTTCTTCATTAACGCTACTGAAAATTTGAAATGGCTATACGAAACCGAAACCGCTTTATGATTTATTTATGCTTTCAGGGTCGAACAGAGTGGAAAAATTGTACAATAGTAGACAACGCGGTGGCTAAACCAGTGCAAAGAAACTGAAGCTGTTCAAATGTGTGTTGTTGGCAGTTTACACAGGAAAGAGGGAAAGACATCAGATATAACGATATTGAGTAACAATTTGTGGTGGTTGACACCCCCAAAATTTTTTCTTCTGATTTCGATTGTTTGGCTGTTATTCAGTAGTACTAGGCCTACTAAAGTGGTCAAATGAGTTTTGGAAACCAGATCCTCTTTACTTAGAAATGGCGGCCTGTTGAATATTGAAAAATAGGGTTCAAGAACTTCATTTTTCTTTCAACCAGAATGAGTTCTGAACCTGAAATTTTTTGCACTAATTGCGAAAAGCAGTACTTAGATGGGCATCACACTGACCACTCTGTAAACTATTACTGTGATTTTATAAAAAAACTAAAAAAATGCAAAATTTTGGTACAAGAAAATATATATTAATTTTTGCAATTTAAATTAAAATAATATTCTAATCGTTCAAAATTGTTGCAAATTTACTGACAAACGTTAGGAGATGCCCATACATGAACTATGTTACCGTTTGGAGAAACCTCATGAGGGAATGCGGTGCCGCAAGTTAGAAGTCACAGTTACCACTAAAAGTTCGTAGTTTCAGTTTTTGGCGTTTTATATAATTTTGTCGGAGTATTTGCAACAATTTTGAACGATTAGAATATTATTTTAATTTACATTGCGGAAATTAATTAATTTTTTCTTGAACGAAAATTTTGCATTTTTTGGATTTTTTTATAAAATCACAGTATAAGTTTCCAGAGTGGTCAGTTTGATGCCCATCTAAGTACTGCTATTTGCAATTAGTGCAAAAAATTTCAGGTCCAGAACTCATTCTGGTTGAAAGAAAAATGAAGTTCTTGAACCCTATTTTTCAATATTCAACAGGCCGCCATTTCTAAGTAAAGAGGATCTGGAGTCCAAAACTCATTTGACCACTTTAGTAAGCCTAGTACTACTAAATAACAGCCAAACAATCGAAATCAGAAGAAAAAATTTTTGGGGTGTCAACCACCACAAATTGTTACTCATTAATAGGTATAAATGATTACTTTTCTGGTCTTGCGGATTCATCACTAGGATACAGAGTATGTTATAGAAACGTTTTTTGTTAGTTTGCTAATGAATTCTATGATACGTGATGCTTTTTTGGTTTTTCATTAAATAAGATGAAAATGAAACGACGACTAAGGTTGAGTAAAGAATGTTTTTTGTGTACAAATTGCTATGTGGTCTTACAACCATGCAGTATTTTTGTATCATTTTATATGTGTTGCTGCTAGATAACCGATTCACTGTAATACAGTAGTGCGTTCTAAAAGTACATTCTTGCAAAATATAATAGTTTATTGTCAAAATGAAGGCGAAAATGAGCATGACAAAATATTTTACAAGTTCAAGATTTTAAGCTTTTGTTAGGCTTTACTCCCCAATGTCATGAAACGTGTGTTTCAAGAACTTATGAACTTTTTTCTACTATGAGAAGGAGTTTGGGTTTTTTATCATTTTTTGAGCAGTTTTACAGATTGTCACCCTGTAATCCTATTAATACTACTTATCAATTCACACTTCAAGATAGTATATATGTGCTAATTTAGACGACAGTGATATCGTCACGCTAGAATTAGAATATTACTACTTTTCAGTTCACAATTCAAAACGGTACATGTAGATTATTTTGACGAAATGCTCACAAAAAATGGGAAATACGCCAAAACTCCTTCTCCATACTCAATTCAACCTTGCAAATTCTAAATAAATACAAATCCTTACTTAGATAAGTACACATTTTGCTTGCTGGTGATAGTTTTTGCCTGACGCACGTTAATTTCAAATATATTTACTGGCATTTAGCCTAACCTGAATGATTAAGGCTTAATCGTATGGCAAAATACTATTGTTTTCCAAATTTACACATAAGCATGCCATTGCTTCAAGAAATCATTCATCTACGGAAACCATACAATTATTTTCCAGTAATATTTAAGCATGTTACATGAAATGTTGAAACTATTGGATTATTTGGTGTGTAATTTGAATAATTTCTAGTTTCGGTTTTTATTAATTTGCAAATTAATGAAATGCTTTGCTCTTAAAAGAATGTTTGTTGGAGTAATGGTCAAAGCCAATTTACATTCTGTTTTAGATTATAGAGTCGAAATTTGGGCTAAGCATACATATATGCACAATTTGATAATACTTTGCGTACGATAATAAGATTGCGTATTCATTGTACAAAAACGATTTGGTTTCATGAAGAATTATATTTCAATCATTGAAGGCGGATTTCTGAAAACGTGTTTCTTATAAACCTTAGTGTCAGTGTACAAAACACAAGGGTTCTATATGCTCCCGCAACCAATCTTGCATTTTGGGATCCAAAGTTTCTGAAAAGCTAATTTAATGGATTATGGGATTTTTAATGATTAATATGTCAGTGTGCAAAAACGACAGTTTTGTATTTATTGCCTACCAATTGACTGACTTTGTGCAGTTTACATCATTAAATGTTAGCAATTGCAAGTTTCAAAGAAATCGTACTTTTTTAATCTAGTTGCATTTACACATATTATTCTCATTTTAACAGACAAAGTACCGGCAAAGCCCGGTGTTTGGCCAGCCCCATTTTTTCAATTTGATCAGAATCGGCAGCATTAGATATCAAATATTGTTATAATATTGTTGTACTAGCAATTTCGTACAAAACGGTTTAACTAAACCACTGTATAGGCTAATCGTAATAATAACAGACAATCGAATTAAAAGATCATAATCGCTGTTGCCCTATCTACATCAACTTGGCAAAAATTCAATACAAATAGTGACAGTAAAGTTGTAATGTGGCTTTCAGCTCAAAGTAATCATCATGGTCAAAGTTATGATGTTATGGCATTAAGAAAGCATGTAGTTTAAAGAGCATGACATGTACACATCGAAATGAAATCCATTGAGCGAGGGTAAAACCCTTAAACAAGTTGTGACATGATATTTATTACGATTTTTGCATGAAACAAGATTGGGGTATTGTCTGGTATTTCCTTTGTACATGCTTGCTGCTTGTCTGTCCTTATACCGGGACAGCTCACAATTAAAAAACGAATTGTTCAAGAATTCAAAAATGTACATGGGGTGTAGGATATATTTTTTGGTGCTAAGCCGCGATTCAGTCTGAATTGAATTTATATTGAGACAGCTATAAACTGATAGTTTTCACCAAAACCAAGACTAGTAACAAAGAAGAAGCACAATGAGATAAGGAGATAAGCAGTATAAAATTGCGTGGTTTAGAGCAAGTTTTTTCTTGTTAATGGTTGATATTGTAAATTTTGTTGGATGTAGTGAGATAAAAATGATAATACTTTTATCATAAAGGTGATGATGACGTTTGTACTTATTTTTCCTTTTAATTTTCCTCGTCCTACGTAGAATTACAAGCAAGTTTAGGCCACTAGACGGACTGCATAATAGTCCACTGTGAAAAATTTAAAATTTATTATAAATCTATGTTATAATTTCTCCTTTACAAATTTGACAGTTTGCACCGCGTTCAACAAAGTCCATGAGAAACCCCAATTCCAACACTAATTAAACCCAATGCTAAGACAATTTGTTAAGACTTCAGTGCTAGCAATCTATGTATGAAACTAGTTTGGTAACATTTGATAATTGCGTATAATTTTACATGATCCTTTCACCGCAATGATTGCAATATTTTCAATAGTAGATTTTGGAATGTTGAGTTGCTCGAATATATTTTGTAAATCGGTTGGAATTGGTTCTGGTAAAATGAAAATGATCCTAATAACTTAACGCTTCATCGTATATAACATTCTAATACCTGCTGATTTACTGCTTTAGAAATTATGTACATATTAAAACGTAAAAGATAAGTGTGTAAATTTACAAGTTAGAATGGAACCAACAATTCAATAGTTCATATTCTTAATAAGGGGCTTCAATTCATATTAAATCGAAAGGATAAGGAACTACAATAATAGGTAATATCTGGTTTATTATACAATTTTAAAAATATAACCTGTAAGGCTTTTTAATATATAAAATACTGATTCTATTTCTTGCTACCCTCCTCCACCGCATACATTAGTCGGTTCTTCTCCAACTCCTGCATGGTCCACCATCTTTTTTTTGCATCCCCATCATTTGCATTCCCTTCTGTCGCAGGTGGTGGGGGAGAATATTGAATTGCCATCCCATTTCCTAAGTCAACAATTTTGTAGTGCTTGTCCAGATATGAATCATCCTCCAGGTTACCAAATTGCTTGCTCATCAGGAAAGATAATAGGAATAGGTCGCTTCCTGATAATGGTTTAAGGAAGTTAGCAAGCTGAGCTCTTATTGTCGCTCTACTTATTGGTGCCATGTTGACAGAATCCAACGGTGACCTTTACAGTAAATACAGAAAACCCCTGAAACTCAATTTACTATGCACACCTATACCAAAACCATACTTGTTTGATTTACTTACTTCTACAGCGCCTCCAGGCTACAAAAACACGACAAGTTAGCGGAAAATAGTTACAATCCTAACTTATTATTTCGGGGTATTTATAATTTATAAATCTTCAGAGCATCTAGTCGTCATTTCCAACGCAGGAATTTTCCTTGGTAGGTTAGTCAAAGAGTAGTCACGTAAAGATCCGGGCTGACGAAACGGTATCAAAAATGGACACTCTGAGATCTGAAAAAGGCTCAGAAAAATAATTTCATATTATTGATTTGAAGGTAACAAAGCCTGACCACAAAGTCTTTAGATTGGCGTTTGCATTTGACAAAAGTTTTTCCATGAATCAGTTTAAAGAATTTGTAATTTGAAAATGTTTTGCGGTCTCTAAAACAATTAGAACGCATGGGTATATGGCAAAGGGGAGAAAACCACAAATTTGAGCTTTAATGAAACTTCAACGAATTTCTTCCACAATTAAACAGAAGCTAATGCATGAGTTATATCAGTCCTGGAGGGTTAAGATGAGTCAAGATCAAGTGAGGTCAATTTAGTTTGCATAATATTATTTAAGATATGTATACATGCATACGGTAATTTGGGGAAACTTGGTTTTTTGTAATACTCCTTCTTGTTTGATATTATTACATTCTCATCATGACATCTGCAAGTAACCTGAAAAAGCTACTTTCTGTTTTAAACTTAAAAGTGAAAACGCTTGCCTTGTTAAATGGGTTGAGTCAGCAGTCATGGCATATTTTTACTTGAAATGAAGAAATTGATACTTTTTTGCATTTATTAACTTTAAAAATGAGTTATTTGTCAATGGAACCAGGCTAGTACTCACCTTAAAAAACCAGAAGTACTTCAGATTCGTCACGTTAATGACCAATTCGATTTTAAGTTCGAAAATCTCCCGCAGAAACTGTTAGAACAATAAAAACATATAGCCAGAATAAAACAGCAAACCTAACTTTATTGCGTTGTGAAATATCACAACTTTTTCACAGCATTTCTGTTCGGATCAACAACGTCATGTTGTTTGGTGTTTGAGCAAAAGTTATAATAATTGTTTAGTTTGAAAATAGAAGGTAGCATGCATGACGTCTCCAGCGTTGCTAGACATTAAAGTTACTCTTGAATGGATATAATAACGAACTAAGCTGATTTCTGTGGGTCGTGTCATATTGTTATGCAAAGTTTGTTATGTTATGTTATGTTTACATGGCGTTGGAAAGGTTGAATCTCTTTGTGCCTGTTCTGATCGAAGGACTCAGAATTCCAGATTTTGGAAAGGGCTGAGCGCTGAGCACCTCAAGGCCAAATTATTGCAGCAGCAGCAGTAACATATACGGCAAGATTATCTTCATCGTCCTTTTTCACCGCAGCAGCACACCACCACCACACCTATTACTACTCTTCTTGCTACCTTACCCACACTATATAGTAACATTTTTGTCGTTGGGCCCTTTGACCATTAAATTTTGTTGTTAAAAAATTAAATTTTAAATTACTCCATAAATAAAATTGTCATGTTACTGCCACAACTGCCTATTAGTTACTGATTGATTGTCATTTTACAATACATTTCCTGCATCCAGCAAAAAAAATTGACTTTTACTGGACGATTTGCTTTTATAAATCCTCCAAGTCTTTCCTTATATTGAATTTTTACACGTTTCAAAATAATTGTAAATGTAAGTCTTAGTGTTGCAAATTTGGCTGAATATTATAATCAACCAAAATGAAACTACTGGCAACAAACTTCAACCCAAGGAAATCTCCTTACCATTTCCAAACAATTTATGTCCCATTTTCTTCAGAGAAAATAAAGCGTAATAAATCTGATCTTACCTGATGGAAGTACTTTTTCTGCTATTCTATTATATCTATTTCGCATAAAATCCAGAAAAAATGTCAGCTCAGGAAACTTACATAATATAAAATTGAACACTAACACACATATAACTTTACAAAAATTTGCAGAAGGTTTGTTCCGGTATATATAAAAATTCATTAAAATAACGCAGCCAATTCATCCCGAAAAATTTCACAACACACCGGATATATCTGTTTCTTCTCCAGCCAGAGTACTCTGTGTGGAGACCTATTTATCTGATGGAAAAGGCTTGGTTAAAGCTTTCATTAAAAGTTTTAAATGTTACCAGCAACAACTCTGAAAGCTCCCAAAGCGCTAGGGGTCAAACAGTAATAATTTTGAGAATATGATGAAGTCGAAAAAGACTGGAACAATCTCCTTGTTTGAAAGGTTTGTTAATGGCTCTATTATGGTTCTAAAATAAAACGGCCAGGTGAATAGAATGCATTGTAATGGTGAAGGTGGTAAAACAATAGTAGTGATCTCTACTCCCAAAATACACAGTTTAGTGAAGGTGCTCATAATAATACCCATGTGGAGATGGAAGAGGCTGAGGATGCATTATATTTTACGTAAATTTTAAAATGTAGTTTCTGTAGATTCCATAATCAGATTTGATGCTGAATCATATATGTTTATAGGTAAACACGTGACATGGAATATTTTATAGATTACAGTGGCATGTTACTTTGCTAAATAATTTAATAATTTTTGCAATTTGTGTGTGTTTCAATTTAAACGGTGTTCTGACTAACCTACACATTTGCTTGATTCATGAGTAAATGGATTTGTATATAAAATAGAAATATTTAAGCATTTAAAAAAAATATTACATATGCATGTAGACCTGGGCTATTTGCACAGTGACAAAAACTGTTATGATTAATGCTGTGGTTTCAAAAACTCCAGGTTACGATATTTTTGTGAAGCCATATGAGCAAGAAACATTTTTCAAAACATTGCATAATATAATTGCACTCTTATTGACTAGCATATTATTGTATATGTCACGTTATACCTGTTTAACGCAGTTGCCGTTTTGTTGAGGGATGAAAATAATGACAAGCAAGAATTTGTTATACTTTTGAATAGTCGTAATGGCAACACATTCAGTTTTCAGTTTATTAATGAGTGTTGAGTGTTTACTTTGGTGGCTATTTTATTCTCACAAGGCTTGTTTGTTTTTGTTTATCTGTAGTGAAATGATGGAATAGGGCACAAGATCAAGGAGTTGTGCTTACCTTTAGGTTTTTTTTAATTGATAAAGACATCGTTGGCACGAAATAAGATTGCAAGATACGTAACTATCATATTTCAGCATCTGAAGCTCAATCAGTTTTAGCGGCACAGGATGAATGCAACTTTAAAATGGTAAGTTATTGCTTATTCTTAATTTGTAACAAAAGCTCAGGCTTTTGGTAATCTTAAACAATAAAAATGACTAACTTTAATTTCTAAAAAAATAAAATGTGGCAATATTACGGCAAAAAATATATTTTGGATTGAGAAAAAGGTGCACAGCATGCCTAAATATGCAACCCATCCTTTGAAAAAAACTTACCAAAGCAGATATGTCCAACATGCATTCAATTAGTTTTTATTTCACTAGCCATTCCATCATTAACTTGTCAGGCCACCGAAAACAATTAATTTTTAATATAAATTTAGCAAAAATTTCTAAGCATTTCAACCTAGCTTATTACCAAATTATAGGGGCTAGTCAACAAAAATAAGTTGGGTTAGTTTGGTAGCTTTCCCAATTCCAAGAAAAAATGACATCCGTCCATTTTATATTATTTAGCACCGAGGTAGTAGATTTCTAGCTGGATGTTAACATGATTTAAAAAATATTCGGAAATGTAAAGCCATTTTTGCGGTAACAAGGTCAGGTAATATCTTGCCACCTGGATGACCAGAAATCTCAACAAGTACAACTTTTCACTACAACTGTTGTTATTTCAATTGCAATTCAGTTTAAATTATTTTAGGCATGTTGCTGCACTTCATTATTTTATGGAGTTGCATTACTACAGTTTCAAATTTACACTTGCTACCATTTGGCTTCCACCAATACAAAAATTATAAAGATAAATGAGAGTTTTTGGGTACTACGAGTGTAGATGTTTTAACAATTTTATTAAACCGACGTTTCGACTCGTTTTGCACAAGTCCTCATCAGGGATAATAATAACGCAAAGATTCCAACAAAATATAAGTTGTAAAAAAGTAAAATGATTTTAGCTACTCCATTTTATTTTGTAAAGGATTCGTAACAATGGACTCCAGAAGTTGTCGATGTTGTTACGACCACGCTCTTCAAAAATTATAGTTGTATAGTTGTTGTTACGACCACAAAAATTATAGTTGTATGATTGCAACACAGCTCAGTAACCTCAACATTGTTGTCATTTCTACTTGTCATTGTATTTGTCAAACTGCAGGAAACAAACTGCTTAGCATCTCAACTGTACTGTGCACCGGTCTATAAAAAAACTTTTCTTCAACAAAGGCTCTTGACACATTTTTTAAATAAAAACTGAAAGTTGAAAGTGAAAAATGGAAAATGCTGCATATATAATAATTGGGGTTACAGCGAAGAAAATTGAAATTGTTGCATGCTATTGCACTTTATTCAGCTAACTACTATTTATATTTTATTGGTAACGTGCTTGCTAATTTGTCTTAAATAAGTTGATAATCAAATATTAGATTAAACTGTTGCCCGAAGCGTTTAAAGTTTCTTTGAAGCCAGCGAAGAGATCACAACATTCAATTTATGGCGGACTATACATAATACGACAAACAATTTGTGCGGACGAACCACTTCCTTATGTGACCCCATCCATACAACTTTACAAACTATCCTGCTGAGTATTCTTTCTTTCCTTGGAGTAATACTAGAATACACATTTTGCGCGTGGCACAGATCAACTGCTAAGTGAATTAGCTCACAAAATAGTTTTTAACCTTTTTTATATATAAAATAATTTCATTCCTGTCAATATTTTAAACTCAGCTTGTCAGTTAGAAGCAATAGATCATTTGAGAAAAATGACTTCCTAAATTGCAGATTTTATTTTGAAGCGAGTGTGGGGTTTATTTTGCATGGATGGGTGCTTCGCCCAGAACAATACATGAGGAAAATATTTCAACGGTTTAAAATATTTTGTGGAAAATATAAACCTAAAACAGTTGTTTCAAGCAAGTAGAAAAATGCAGTTAACACACAAATTGATTTTTATCTATACAATATCCACAAAGCTTACCAGTGAAAAGACATCTCACGTTTTACTTGTTGGAAAATCAAAACAGCGTAGAAAATAAATCAGTGAATACATAATACATAGGTTATAAAAAGTTAATGCACCCCCGCAAAAAATAAAACCTGAGCTAGTCCGGTATAAGCATTACTTGCTAGCACTTGTTCAAAGAGATTTGTTCGCCTTGAGATTAGTAAAATAGGCATTTAAATTGTAACTAGATACCTAGCTACGTAATAAGGTGCTTTGCCCTCCTTGTGTGCCAACCCAAAAGAAACATTATTTGATACTTTGCTTGACGCTGCATGACCGCAAGGAAACCAGGAGAAGCGTAAGACCAACATGGAAAAGAAAGCCACAAAATACTTCCACAGGGAAGCAAATGAGCAGCAGGAAATTTACGAGGAGAAGTCTGAGGAAAAATCAGAAAAATGTAAATCGGGAGAGGAAAAAGTCTGTAACAGATATTACTGTAGGGATATTCTAATGGGATGATGTCAAACTTTGTGTAAGTATGAGTATTTTTTTAAATCGGCGAAAGAAATTTTGATTTAAAAAAGATTTTCAATTTTTATATAAAAAACTTTGGTTATATTAATATTTTTTACAACTTATAATGCACTCGGAATTTAGCTATTTTAAAACTTTGTGATCTAATCATTTGGATGGTCGAGGAACCACAAAACGGCCCATTATTTTGCGTATTCGGGGTTTTCTCTTTAGTTTATTAGTAACAAATTGCTTGAGCGTAAAGAAACACTGCTCAAAAACGTTGACCGAGAAGGCTGACCACTTTCCAAAGAAATGGATTCCAACGGTTGCTCTAAAACAAGCTGAATAAATTTTTAAAATTAGAAGATGAATTTAAAATTTTAAGATGTAATTTCACTTTCTAAAACATTAAAAAAATCCCTTACCAGCGCAGCTAATAAATGTAGCCAGAGATATACCCACAGAAATGCTTGCATGATTTTTAAAATATTGCAATTTGTGAAAAGTTTAACTTGGTGCGGACGAAAAATTACGTATGTTTACCTGCTGATCAGAAATATATATGGCGCATTAATTTACGCTGTTTACCTACTTGCCTGCATTAAGACATTTCATCGTTATATTGCTGACGCTACTGTTTTGTGCAATAACAGTATGGAAGATGCAAGTTTTCTTTCCGGAAATTACAACATGTTTGATTGCAGATTCGGGAGTATATTTTAATGCAAAGAACAAAATTCTTTTCAAATTTAATAAAACGGTACTGGTTGTAAATAAAATCAGTTTTTATAATTTCATTTTCAAACTATGTAGAGCACCATATCAGTTTTACTTGTTGCACTCGTCCGTTTCGCAGAAGCAAATTTCCGCTACGTCGGTGAAAGGATTACATCCCATTTTTTGACCCGGGCTCAACCTCTCACAGCCCTTGAATCCCTCCGCACCCACTGGCATACCCGGCTCCTCCACAGTTTGCACGTCTTTATAGCATACTTGATTAGCGTCCGGGCAGTCTCTTAGCTGAGTCGGGGCTCCATTAGCTTGGGTACCATTTCGTTCGTAGCATTTCACTGGAAAAAGAAATCTAAAAATGTTAAAAGGCCAATCTGACAAAATGTATTACTGCTAAGGTACTTACGTGCGCTGGATAATAGGATGATTGCAAAGCACAAAAAAGTGCTAATAAGCAGCGTAACACCAATTTTTGGAAACATGTCAGAATGCATAAACCTCAATCAACTGGCTAAGAATTTGGCAATTAATAGAAGAAAGAGCAATCTTTGATGATATGATTCAGGTATGCGCCAAAACCAGTGAGTAATCTGTCTAGACAGTCTGAGTATTTTTATCACATCGCGTGACGTCAATTTGGTTAGTTGCGATCCACAAACAATAACCAATAAAACATTTATTTCATTAAAGGCTTGCACAAACCAACTATTCAACTTAACATGCAAAACATGAAAACATGTTGCCTGATGAAAAACGCTTTCCTTTGGTTAAAAAAATATTTTGCTCTGCAAACTGAAATTTATTCAAAGATAATGACATAGCATGCATTCAAATAACACATACCAGATATGTAGGTATGAATCTAGGTATATTTTGGTAGAAATTTAGGTTTTCAGGCTAACGCTTGAGTCTAACCACAGAAAAGGCTGAAGCCACATAACTGGCATCTGAATAGTACCCTCTGCCACATTTGAAGCACTCACCAACGCAGAAGCCAAGCTTGATTGTTCCATTGAAAAGCATCATGTTGAATCCCTTGAGTGCCACAATTTGCTGACCATTCTGAGCCTGCGTTAATTCAAAATTAAAACAAAGATCCGTTGGCTTGTTCCTTCCATTCAGAGCAAATAAATCAATTTCTGGAGCAATCCAACTGGTTCCCAGAACCAAACCAAATATCTATGCAGAACATATAAGCAAATAAGAGACTGGCAAATCGAGAGAAAATTATGTTGGTAGGACGTACCCTTTTTCCCGGATCTTTAAAATACGGTTCAAAACTACGGGCACAAAGTTCATAAAGCCCAGACGTTTTGACTATTATTGTATAGTACAAGCATTGACGACTATCAGCACCATTTGGGTGACCACCAGCAAATTTTCCATAGAGGTATTTGTCTTGCTCACTGAGCCCTCGACTGTAGTCAAAATTTCGCCTTGCATTGTAAGGGTCGTCAGATGACACTTGTTTCTCAGATTGGTACATAATACCTCGACGGTCTACCATCGCGCCGCCGTTAATATTGACGGCTAGTATGGTTTCCGTCACTTGACAATTTTCAGTACGATCCACTGTGTTGTAACAAAAGCTGCCTCCGTTCCCATAAAATGCACCCTTTCTCCTGCATTCATTTGGACTAAATATTTCGTCGCTACACTTGTTGCTGCGAGCTTGACAATTTCCAGATTCCACATGAAACTCGCACATGCCCTTTGCATGTGTTTTACATTGGCAGGGATGGTTGCAAAATTCTTCACAGCC